>NQII01001943.1:187712-236036 GCA_002778355.1 Clitarchus hookeri | reverse complement strand
GGGGGGGGGGGGTTCGGACAGGACCGTCAGCACGAAAGATTACATAAGATTTTTCAATGCATTTTATGCTATGTTCACCGAATAGGAAAACCAAGGCTACATTACCACGCGGTGAGCATTTATGAAATTATCGCCTCGGACATGGAAAAATGACAGCTGAAACAACTTCCACTTTTTTTTTTTTTTAAACATATCATGAACTTAAGTAGTGTATGTCCAAACCCTCAGATAGCGATGCCAGTTTCTATTAGTACTTGTCCACACGTCACTGTAAGTACTGGTGATGGGCGTGTTTTTTGGCTGGTGGGGGCAGTAGAGTTGTGAAATGATAATGGCGGGTTAGGAAGGTAAGAGGGTGTCAGATCTCGTCCAGACGACGGGCACCGACGTGTTGGTAAGTGGCTAGAAGTGGCGGGCTCTCCCCGACCTACCATTTCTTACAGGCGAAGCGTCACATCGAGTGCCGTTTCCCCGTCACACTTCGTTTGCTCCATATTTTCTCCGCCGTTTCTTTCTGCCTGCCATAAAACGTGGGGTAGAACATTTTGTAGAAGGGCTGGAGCGTTGCTTTTCTCCTGTAGCAGCTTATTTTGTTGAAAGAAATCACAATGCACGGCCGCGCTCACATATTAAGCTTATCAAAGTTCATTGATTTATAATTACCTTTGTTTATGGTTTCATCACATACACGCAACCCGTCATGCGTAATATGCCACTAGCAATTTCTGTTTTGTAACATGAATAATAATAACTCTGTCTTAATTAATTAGGTTGTGTGAATTTCGCAAGGATTTTTTTTCAAACTGTGGCGTTAATAGATGTCGCTCAAGGGATATAATAATTATTGCTTGAAAGTAGACTTTCTTCCGGTTGAAAGGGGAGTAATTTTACAATCACCGGTAATGTAGGTTGTTGCATATATTTCGAGGTTCAGTGCCAATTCAAACGAAATAATGCGTGCGCTGATTAAGTATATCTTACTAGAGCATTTTCCCTTCAGCTTTATTTTGCTTATCGGAAAATTGTTAACATATCATAATATATATTAATGGAACAGTGAAAAAAAAAAGTTCTTTGGATCAATAAAATGCTTATTTAAATAGTGCCAAACACATGCACGTTTCCCAACTTATTGCTAACAGTAAAATGAGATTATCAACATTACTACTTTTGTTTTGCCAACCAAACACACAGTTTAATCGCTTGACCGCTTTTGTTGTGAAAACATTACCTACATTCACCGAAATAATTTGGTTGAGTTTCTTGGTTTTTGTGGTTATTATTCAAGCAAGTTTTTAGTTAAAAACAATTCGCTCATTGCAGATTATAAGCATTCCTTCATTGAAAGATTTTCATGAATACTTATTGTCTTTAATTATTATTACGTGGCTAAAACGGGGGAGGGGGAGGGGGACGAGCAAACTCTTGCACCGTAGTTCGCACCATCGATGTTTGATAAACGATGCACCGGTCATGTAAAATAATTCGAAAATCAAAGATGTTGTACATTTTCAAACTGAGTCAGTGATTTTTAAAATAATAATATTCTAAAATGTTATATATATACACGTATATATAAAATAAAGCACTTTGCAGTTTTAATCCATGCTGTTCAGTAGTGAGTATATTCCGAAACGTTACATTATAGCAATTATATAATGAGAAATGACCACCGTTTTACGTATCATTCTCAACAGTTAAGCCTATGTAAATTAACAAAATATATGACAATTGTCTACAATAGTCGAATTTATGTATTTATAATAATATTAGGATACGATAATATTAATGTTACACAGCCTCTGTCGAGTTTTGAAATACCTAATCAGGAAGTCTGCTAAGAAGATTAAAAGAAAAATCTGTTTTTGACGAAAACTTCATGCATGTTAATTTATTTGATGCATACTGGTTTTAGCAATATTAATAACACGTATGTAAAAACAAGAAAGTTGCCAGCTATCTGATGAAAGGCAATGCAAACGATACTATCGATTGACACTGCTTCAAAGCGGTGCTTCGGGCTGTCATATAGCCGAATCTATTGCTGAGACAGACTACTGTATATTCTTCTGCCACATGTGAGAATTGACACTGTCTAACCTAGGACTTTTACACGTGCTTCGATTATTTAACCTGAGAAGTTATTGCTAACATAAAGAAGTCACTGTTTTGCCAGTTTTTACTCTAACATTCATACAACAAAAGGAAACCGATTTAATTAAACGTAACTCTTGTGACGCTAGTTAGTGAATTGAGTGAAGAGGTTTCAGCCGCTCGTAACAACGAGGTCTTGAGAGCCGATGGGGACAAAGCGAGGTAAGTATGGAGCAGCGCTGGAATGCAAGGGGGAAGGGGGAGATCCCTGAGAAAACCCGCCGACCAGTGGCATCGTCTGGCACGATGGGTGACCGGTCTTCCGGGAATCGAACCCGATGCGTCTTGGTGAGAGGCGGGTGCTCTAGCCGTTGCGCCAACCGCGGCCCCCGTATCTGAAATTTTCAAAGTAGCGTTGCTCGAGATACACTCGAGTGTAAGTACTCAAGAGTGTTAAGAATTGCCTGAACAACTAACTGTGAGAATCACGTGTTCAAACATTGCCGTTTATTAAAATTTGGTTTTATAACAAACCCGCGGCTTTACGGAAAGGAATACATTTCGCATAACTTTATTATATCGTATTTGCGTTGCAACTTTGTTAAACGTAGTGTATAGTCTAATCGCGGTTTCTTCACGCTTTTTGAATCTAACATTTGATGAACAACCACCCCATGTACGACGTGTTTAGTTTTTTTCTAAATATGTCATGTATCACGAGCGTTTTATACTTTATAATGCCTTATTTTTGGTTAACTTCAACTTTTACTTATATTTTATCTATAAATTATAAGATTTCATTTATGATTAATATATTAAAAACAGAGAAAAAAAGTGTGTTTGTAATGCTTATTATTAAATAGTTCGTGTGTGAAATTGTCTCACACTAAGTCCGCACGCATGAGGAGCGTTTTCCCTTGGTGTAATTTTCTACACTTTGTTAAGCTTTGTTTGTATGGGGCGGAGGCATATCCTGGAAATAGCCACTCTGTGACCGCGGCTTCGCCGAGTTGTAGTGTTACAGAGTACTTAAGAATGCAGAGGTGAAAGAGTCTCCTATTCCGCAAAATCCAGCAGCACATGCCAGCAATATAGCGTCACCGGTCAGCAAAATGTTGGAACGCCTCTCTCTAGTCGGCACCTCTTTAATCTACTCGCCAGCCGGCAGCCCAGCCAGTAGGTAACCTTCGCAGTGTGCAATAGCCAATCGGATACGAGGCCCGTTGCCAGATCCAATCAGAGGATGGGGAAGCCCACATCAAAGGAACCGCCACGCCATGTCGCCTCCTGTGACTTACTGTCTGCGCCAGACGTTCTGGCACTGATCGAGCGTGGCTGCGAAAGTCTGGCTTTGTAGCATCTGACCAGGAAACATTATTCCATCACACACAGTTCAACTCCAGAAGTCGTTCACGATGGATGCCAGTGAATGTTAAGGAAGACATAAGGTTATACGCAGCAGTGAAAAAGGTAGCAGGTGTTTTGACCGCGAGGCTAAAAAGTGTTAAGACATACCGTTCACAAAGTAACTGAACGAGTTGCCAACTACTGAGGAATCAGGAGGCCTCTCCTAAGGATAAGGAAATACAGCAGACAACGCATAAACGAACTGTTAACTTCTCCTGGTNGGGTCGCGCACCTAAAACATAGCACTAATATTAATATACTTAAAATACATAGTTTCAGCAGGTAAGTATTTGTTGTTACAATATCGTTACCATACATCAGACACAACTATTATAATCTGAAGGCGAACATTTAACATTCCGCCTACCAGGACGTATTTTTCGAGTCTGAGGCTCATAAGCGCGGAAGCGCTAAGGGCGACCGAGGCACGCGCATCACGTGCCTCCTTGTCTTTATGCGCAAAGCACTGAACTGGCGTGCAGTCATTCCTTCAGCAACTCTCCTATATGCGACACTTATAATTTGATAAAGAGTTTGTAACATTTCTAATTACCAAAAATAAAGTAAATGCATATATCTGTAGTGCAGTTTCTTGTAATGCATTTACATAGGAATCTTTGTTTTAAATAAGTCAACAAACCATTATGGTTGTGAACTGAGCTTTCAGCCATGCACGAAAACGGTAACGCAGAATATCTGCTTACATGTGAATAGATTTGTTCGGCGTGATCAGTGTAAATGGGAACTGAACCTGGCTTTAGTGTGAAATCATCCAACGGAAACCTTGGCAACGGGCCTTGAGTCTGATTGGCAAATGCGCGTTATGGAATATGCCTTACTGATCGGGCTGCCATCTGGCAAGTTAGTCTCCAGGAGCTGATTGTTGAACGGCTTTTCGCCATATTGCTGGCCGGTGAGGCCATTTTGCTGGCGTGGAAGTACACGCCACCATTTTTTCTTACTTACTGAGGTCTGGACGTGTCCATTCCCATTACTGTAGGGGTCGCGGTGGTATAGTGATCAGACTACTCGCTTCCCACCAAGGCGAACCGGGTTGGTTGGCGTGTTTTCTCGGCGATCTCCAATTTCCCCCGTCTTTACATTCCCGCGATGCTCCATACTCACTTCGCTACACCCTAATCGGATCTGAAGACCACGATGTTACGAGTCGCCCAAATCTCTTCAGTAGGGAGCTCGAGTGCCACGAAATCTGGCGCGGACAGTACCTACTATGTTGTAGGGTGAAGTCGCGGTCACGGCTCCGTGCAGTTGCTGCTCGTACATTGTCGGACACCGGTAGTTCACGTAACAGGCAGGAGTGCATTAACTGTCCAAGGTAGAGTATTGCACTACCCGCGAGCCACTCCCGCTGGTTGATTGCTGGCGCTTGAGAGGCAGTTTCCGCTCGTAATGCCTCCACCCCCTGCCCCTTCCTATTCATGCACACACTTGGCACCTCACATTCGTGTAGGTTGGGCACGCCTCACCATGTCCCAAACAGGGCGAGAAAATCTCTCGCAGTCCAATTAAAATGAAACTAAAAATGCGTCCAAGATACATTTTTAAAAATTTAGTTTGATCCATAATACCAAATACAAATGAACCCATACGTTATAATATACACAAGGGGCTTTGTATTTAAATGTACACACCACTGTTTTGTACATGGAATTTTTTTTGCATTAGTTCTGAATTATTTGCCGCCCCCCCCCCCTTCCCGAAGTAATTGTATGGAAAATGTCATAATTTGAGACGACTTTAGAACCAACTTACAGTTAGGCATACTATTGGTATTATATGTTGCTTTAGTGGATACAGGAACATTTTGAGGGTTAAGATTCCAAAATCTTCTGTGGGTGGCCAGCTGTGCTCCCCAGCAGGTAGTGCGGGGCTAGATATTTGTTTATTTGTTACTGAACCTAGGAAATCTCCAATTCTCTATAGCATTTTGTTGTATGACCTGCGATGCAGTCGTAAATATGTTAAAAATGTGCATGTGTTTTGTTGAGGTTTAATGAATAAAGGCCTTTTAATAAACGAAATTGCCATATTTTAACATGTTTAAAATATAAATCGCCCTCCAATGCATTTGCGAAAATTTCATGTCGCAATTCACCAATTTACTTGTTTCAAAGGTAACGTATTTGTCGAGAACTGCGGTCTCCAGTGACATGCTTTTGGGTCAGCACATCTCTCGTCAAGCACCAGCACGTCTTATAGCAGTTTTTCTACTGCTTCGACTAGTGTAGCTCATAGACCAAAGATGAGGTAGACCGATTTTAGTCTTCTTCGCATGCCCCCAACATTAATTCACCACAAGTACAACTGTCAAAAGTTATCAATAAATAACTGTATTTGTTTACATTTGAATTTACAACAGACATCTTATTATATGAATTAAATACTTTCACTAACATTGACTCAAGACCCCTATGTTAAGCTCTCCACTCCCCTACTTTCAAATATTATAGTTTGCATTAAAACTATATCAGAGGAAATGTGCAAACATCTCAAAGTACCTACTTACGTAAACAGTACTCTAACCTCGGTAATTGTTAGAACACAGAGTAGCTACTGCGCAGATCGAATGCGCACTAGCCCATATTCATTCTACGGTGCAGCTTTAAGAATATTGTTACTCTTCATTGAATGTTTACGTTTTAGTGAAGTCCTTTCATGGTTTAGCGCTTGCAGCTGGCAGGGCGCGTGTAGCGACTCCATTGTTCCGTCGCGTTATTCGACGGGTGACTACTGTTGTTAAGTGTGCGATTCGTTCTTATACCGCCACTACTTCCCTCCCAACCTTAGCGTACCTACCACTATCCAGGAGGAGTACGGGAAAGTGAAGTAATATCACACACCTTTCAAAACAGAGTAATTGATAATTACTTTCTCTTGCTGACCAGAATGGATGAGTGCACACACAATTGTACAAAGACGGTTTCGTTTTATATTAGTTTAATTTTGGTCCAATATTCTTTTCCTTCTGACTCTTTCTTTCAAGTTACAAAAATATAAAAACAAAGTGGGTTTTACATATACGAAATTTGGTTTCCAAAACTCTTCATTCACAAAATACTTTTAAGATTCCAATAAAACCTCTTATAATACATCCAATATTCTCCAGAAAAAAATTAACACCTGTCATAAAAAAAAAACAATCTTATTGAATCAATCGCAGAGGCCTTGGTCTCTAGAAGAAAAGAATCCCAACCGCAATACCAAAATTATTCCTTTTCCCCCCAACACAATCACTTCCGCACCAGTCCACAAGCATCAGCCTGAGAGTATTACCCTCAACGGCACACCCATAAGGCGTAGGCAGTGCTCACTCACCACACAAGCAACACATGCACACACACACATACACACACACACTCACACATACACACACACACCCAACCATATGCACGAGCCTGAGGGAATTGATCCCACCGGTACACCCAGGGTGTGGGTAGTGCTCGTGCATATCCACAACAAACACACAGTCATACAAAACAATAATATTTATACTCTTGAGTAACTCACAACGTCCCTGATCAACTGTGTACGCAAAATCTAAGTCCCAAATCCTTTCTTCTTAGTACCCAAAAACTCGCATTCACAAATTTGGAGGCTAAGTTCCACGACATGCATCCAAACCCTAAGTTCACTGTTCCTGAAAAACGAATACGAAGTCCCCGCACGCTTCCGCCAGAAACAAAGTCCTTCTACTCTGCAAAAGAATATCCTAAGTCCCGACGCACCACCTCAGAAGACTAAAATTCTCACACTATTTTGCAGAATATTCTAAGTCCTGACTCACCACTGCCAGGGGCCAAGTCTTTCTTTCTATTCTGCGGAAATATTCAAAGTCCCGACACACTATTGCGCAGAATATTCTAAGTAAGTACCGCCTCACCAGTGAGAAATTAACAGATTGGGACTCAGTTTCTGCATCGTAGAGCGACGTTCCTGCAGCATCTCCCCATCTACTAGTCCAAGTCCCAGAGATAACAGTCTCTTCCTCCCAACCGGGTCTCCCAGGCTCCCGGCGACGATCTCCTTGATCCCTAAGCTACATCCCTATTAATACTACCGGGTTTGCCCCCTCCACGCACACCCCCTTATCCAGAGACCCCAGGCCCCGACGTCAGCACGCTCTATGTGAACCACCTTTTTAATTAGCAGAATACAAGAGCCAATCACGCAAATTTCAGGCAGGTGGCCCCTCACACTTCGCGCTGCAACCCGCTAAACAGTAATGCGCTGCGGGCAGACGCGACGACAGAATTCGAGCGCCGGAGAGAACACAAATGCTTAGCGGGAAAAGCAAACGGTCTTAGCAGCACACAATAAAATACAACTCACATTGGTGATAGAGCATACTCCGTCACAAGTGGCACATGTGATTTAACGGATTTAACTTATGTGTTGTAATTCGAAACGCACCTGCGGACTTTTGTCACTCTCTGAAATCGAAACAAGGCCACTTGGTTATATAGGAACCGCTGCTTGTCGTTCCAGCTGCGCGATTACTACAACACTTCGAGCAAGCATGTTCTACATTTTATTTACGTAGAAGTTATGATACATGAAACTATCACTTATACCACTGGCAAAACTTGTTCTTTCGTCGTCGTCTTATTTTGGGTGGCTGCTGTTCTGATTACTACACTAGCCTTGCGTGGTGTACCTGCAGTACAGATTTTTTTTAATGTAAACTTTTCATGGTCGCACTTGAGCTGACGTCAGTTTTATATGGTTTTAAATTAATTGTGTTAACCAGTTTATTTCGCAAACAAAAGTTTATTTTATTTGCTATTCGGTGGAACACTTTCACAATTCTGTTCGTGCACAATGCTTCCGCCCAGTAATGAAGCATCACACCTCTGACTTGGCTGACATAGGCCTACTGTGTAAGCTGTTCAAGGTTAACTAAGCATTTTTGAAATCAATGTGTGAAAAATTTCACTGCAGCTACCTGCATATAAACACCTCAGAAATTTTTTGGAATATACACACAGAACATGTATTGCGTACACATAACAGAAAGCATAGCAATTATAAGTTACCAACATTATCGATACAAAACGTGAAATTCAAAGTGTTTCTAACAAACAAACAGCTTTCCGATATCGCAGACAAATAAACCCGAAAGAACAACAAAAGTAACTTAATGGAGTCTCTGACGAGGGAGGGTTTCTTCCTTTCCCACTGCAACTTAGTGCCGTTTATGGCCTCCATGTTAATTGTACAGGTCCCTAACACGCCATGGCATTCTTGTAATCAATGTGTTAATTTCATCTTTCGGACGAAGGTCCCGTTCATTCCTGGCAGCTCTTATGAGATCTGGAAGTGTTTCTGAAGGTTGTGGACTATTAGAAACTGTCGTTGCTTGTCCCAGGCATGTTGAATGCGTTAGTGCTCTCTGTTTTGATCACAATACAACTACGTAGTTCCTACCACCCAAACTGCCATATCTCACAATATATCCAAACTTTTTGTGAGGTGTTTATTTTAACGCGCATACTTACTGCCATGTGCCCAGTAAAATTGGTAACGTCAGAGGAAAAGTAGTTCTATGTCATAACGTTGAATTAAATGTGTTAGGCAAACATTCGTGAGTACTGAAATGGTTTCGTATGCATTCTGTTTTTTAATGTATAAAAGTGTAGAAATTAACACTTTTGTAAAAATTTACTTTTTTTTATGAATTTCTCACAGTTTAACTTGAACGACGCATGATAATACCCAATATAATGTTAATTTTACTTATGATGGAATAATCGACAATGTGCTTACATGTAGATCTTAAGGCAGATCTTTCAACAGTGCTTAATTTACAGTGAACAGCCTGTATAGTAATGCCATGATATTTTTTCTCGAAACACTCACTTGTGTGGTACGCGCGACGTTGACACATTCTGCGTCCCTATATTTTATTCGTCAGAACACACGCTCTGGCGAAGCTCGCAGGCGGACGACCGCAATAAGGATTAAGGGTTTTGTGGACGTGCCAGAAGAGTGACGCCAGGAGCCTCGCAGCTGCAAAGGCGTGCTACCAAAGGTTTCTGCACGTGCAACTGTTCCTGCATGTGCAGACGACATCCGGAGACAACGGAAGGCACCAGGGCGCGGACAAAGCTTCATTTTGCAGCTGCCCAAGGGACACCGAGATCCCACCACCAGCGGCATCTGTCCCAGGCTTGTACAGCAATAAACCATGAGAGCTTTTAGCGGGGGTGCGCGCAGAACGGGACAATAAACTTCCAGGCCAGAATCAAGGGACGACGCCAGGCCGGCTGCGGACCACACGAGCAGCGGCCACATGTTTTATGACCCAGGGGGACAAGCACCCCGGACCACGTGCAGAGACGGGGGAAGTTGAATATGGTGATGGACGCTACAAAACCACACGAAGGGGGGAGCAACAGGGCAGTCAGTTGAGAGACGTCGAATCAGTCAGTCGGGGGACCTGAAGCGAGGCGTCCGGGTCGGAGCCGGACGAAGCCAGTGCGATGAACGAGTCAGTCAATCAGTCAGTCGCGGATCGAGCAGTCAGTCAGTCAGTCGGAGTCAGTCGAGGATCGAGAATGCATCACGACGTCGACCTCAGTCGGAGGCCGTCAAGCGGGACGTGCGGCGGGAAGAATCCGAGAAAAGTCAGTCAGACTTCGTCAAACGCAGAGTACTGCGTGGACCCGAGAATGAGGAACTTCGAGGCCAGGCGTCGGGACGCCCCACCAAGCACCGGAGCAGTTCCAAGCCGCCAGCCGAGGGAAGACAGCGCCGCAGTGTCAGATAAGTAGTTCTACACCAGGTGTGAAGAATCCTGCCCCCCTCCCCCACGACGCCAATCGCGGCGTCAAACCAAGTATCACGTAATCTACGTATAGAAAAAGGGGAGGGGAGTTTGTCTCGTGAGTTCATGTACCAGTTAACCTGTTCAAGCAACAATAAAACTCGATTATGTGAACTCACAAATAAAGTGTAATTTATTAGTAAATTGGACCTAGAGACAGCAGTGTCGACGTATTCCTACGCCCTACCACTGAGGGCTAGCATCAAGTGCTGGCGCCTCACGCCGCAGAGCAGAATCAATACCTACTTCCAAACTTCAGCATTTGGCAGGTATCAACGTTAACATTGAATTAATTGTCCAGTGGTTATACTGCGTGGGAAACTTGTAAGCTGAAGCACCGTCCATCATGGGCGTCACCAAGATCTTTTCCAAGGGGATGCGTAGAAATTAGAAAAAGTTTCCAGCAGAGGAGTGCGAGATTTACATCTTGGTTTTACCCTAAATGCATGCAACGGACATCCACGACTTGTAACTTTTTTCATCGTTAACAATATCCAATATAATATTAATATAATACTAAATACAAATGCACAAACAAGTATCAAAATAAAATTATGGAAAACCAGGAAGAACTCAATTACTCCTCCCAGCAGGACTTGTATTTTGAAGTAACGTCGCTAATAAGCAATTTATTTGTATAACATAGTTATTTCACATTTCATAGGAAAAATGCAGTTTTCGAGGGAGGGCAAGTGCCCCCCTCCCCCTGACGCCTCCTACTTACGTCCATGCCGTCCATCCGTCCTACACATGTCTGTCTGGTCATCCTCGTTCTCCCCAAATCCCACGCCACCATTAAAGTACGACCCTTGCTCGGAAAGTTAGCTCAATAATAACGTTCATGTAGGCTACCATTCCCTCGTTTGCGAGAGCTAAATTGAGCCCAAATCAATCCTCCCGATAATTGATTGAAACCTCATTCTTTCTGTGTACAGTTTCATAGTTGGAAGTTTGTTATGCCTGTATTCAGTAAAGGAGCTTACAGGCCATTCACGGTAAAGTGAGCACTATTCAAGGCCCTGCCAACAGGCGTTAACCACAAATAAATACATTTTGTTGCAACTTCAGATGATAACTTTTGAGAGTGGTGAAACCTATGCATTGTGTTTATTAGTCATATGACTATGTTTATGTTAAAAATTGGCCAAAATGTAGAAATTAACTGAAAGAAAAAAATTAGTAGGGCGTTAAAAAGTTCTCACTTTACTACGGATAGCCCAACTTAATTTACTAATTCATCTGTACCCCTGACACAAACAATTGAGCGCTTATTAAGTCCCTTATTTCTCTACGGCAGTCAGATCAGTCTCGCTGAACACAAATTAAACAGTAAGTTATCTGGTACAGTGCACTAATCAGCTCGGCATTCATTTTTTCTCTCTCTCGAAACCTCACACCTTCGCCCTCGCCTTCAGCATGTAGGCCACTAGTTTCCATTGCCATGTGGAAACATTCAAAGTATAACTCCCACACAGACGTACTGCTCCCGCAATTCGCCAATATTGGTGCACGACTCACACAACACTAAGGACCATGTGTCATAGTTGGTTTTGATTCGAGTTCTCACTTAAATACCAACTTTTTGACAACATTGTACGGACAGCAGGAAATTGAGTCCAAAGACCCTTACACAATTGAAAACTTTAGCATTTGACTTCACGATTTTACTTTACGTTTGCTTTTCGACATGTTGTTTCCTATGGAGCTTGACACAATGGAACTGTATACGATAAAGTCAAGCTCTCTACGATTTTGAGAAGTTGAAACATAAAATCGAAGTCAAACAGCCAATTTACGAGAATCTAACAGAGGTTATGTGGAATGAATATTTGTTTATTGTAGTGGCGAGTTTCATCTCGGCATATTAAACCAAGCTCGTCTAAATTAAAGAAATGGTAAACGAATGTAATGTGAAGAGGAACTACACAGTCGAATCACATTATTATGACCACCTGCTAGAAGTACCATCTGCAGCGCGTAGCCCATGACGTATGGCCCGTGGCGTGGGCTGGTGAAGCGGATATATATTTAACCGAGTTGCAAAAAGGGATGATAAACGGCTTTCGGGCCAAGGGGGGCAGCATTTCGGAAACAGCGACGTTTGTGAACTGTTCACGANGGGATGATAAACGGCTTTCGGGCCAAGGGGGGCAGCATTTCGGAAACAGCGACGTTTGTGAACTGTTCACGAGCCTCTGTGGTAAAGGTGTATCGTGAGTGGACGAATGGCACCATTGGGAATAACCGCCGTGGAAACTGCAGAGCTCCACGCGCCATTGATGTCAGAGATGAACGTCGACTACGACGGTGCGTGAAGGCCAACCGACAGGCTACAGTGGATCAGCTCACCGTCCAAATGAACCAGGGGACATTCAGACACGTGTCTACCGCAACAGTTCAGCGAACCTTTCTGCGAATGGGGTTCCGGAGTAGACGGAGGGTGACCACCCATACTAACACAGGTCCATCGACGTAAACTACTGGAATTTGCTAGACAGCATAGCGACTGGACCGCTGCTGATTGGGGACGCGTAGCCTTCTCCGACGAGTCACGTTTTCAGCTGCATAGAATGGATGGACGTCAGCGTGCCCAGCGAGAAACGTCGAAAACCGACATCCTGCATCCATTGCTGGACGAACACAAGGCGGTGGGGGCAGTGTTATGGCCTGGGGAATGCTCTCGTGTTATTCTCTAGGTCCCATTATCCGCGTGGAAGGCACTCTTGATCTATTTGATTATGAATCCATCCTCGGCGATCACGTCCACCCGTACATGATGATTGTCTTTTCTCGGGAGGATGGGATCTTTCAGCACGATAATGCGCCTTGCCACACGGCTAGAAGTGTCAGCACGCGGCTGGAAGAGCACGGTCAAGACTTCAAAGTTCTTCCCTTTGAACATCTTTGGGACCACCTCGATCGTTGTGTTCGGCCGTCTGTCTCCTTCGCCACGCACCCTTCAACAGTCGTAGGACGCACTGCAGACAGCATGGCTCTAGATACCCGTGGAGACCTATCAGCACCTGACTGAGTCACTGCCAGCTCGTCTAGCTGCTGTCCGTGCTGCGAAGGGCGGTTATTCAGGATACTAGCAGGTGAAGTAAACAAGCGAAGTTTTTATTTTGAAATGAATTGTTTGTACCTACGTAAATGCATTCCTGGGTAATATATAATAATTAACAAAACAAGATATACATATTTACAAAGATTGCAGAACCGATTTTCAATTGTCTGAACTGTGACTTTACAGTTGTATTGTGTATCTGCGGTTTCGTAAAAACAATGGAAATTTAAAGTCAAATGCTTAAGTTTTCTATTGTATAAGGGCCTTAAGTTTTGAGTTTAACCTTCAACTTGACCACATACAACGATGCATATGGTCCTATGAGCTTAGAGGCTGTCTGTAACTGTTTCCTCTATTCCGCACTTCCGGTTACGCAGGGTAGTCCACACTTTCTAGGATCGAAATCTCGTCGCTTGTGTAGCAATCAGCACAGAAGTGACCACAGAAAAAAAATGACTTGTCGGTCCCTCTGATGAAGTTCGCTGGTTGCTGCGTGACGTACCAAGCCTTGTGCTTAGTTACCAAAGTCGCGATAAGAACCGCTTCCTATCTGTCCGGCCGACGTATGCGAAGTTATTTTCCACGCACTGATTGGCGAGTGGTGCTGTGTCAAGTTCCTGGCAAGTGAAGCCATTTTGCTAGCAACAACGAGACTGAGTTGGGTCAACACGCAGCAATTTAGTTTCTGTATACCGAGCTATTCTGTTGGGAGTAGGGAAGTGGGTAG
This sequence comes from Clitarchus hookeri, assembly GCA_002778355.1. NCBI lineage: Eukaryota > Metazoa > Arthropoda > Insecta > Phasmatodea > Phasmatidae > Clitarchus > Clitarchus hookeri. The sequence continues at coordinate 221,900 of NQII01001943.1, read as the reverse complement.
GGAAGCCTACCACTTTGGTGTAGATGGCTGGAAGGGCAGTCTACGGTGCGAGAGGTACTGGGTTCGAATCTCATGTAAAGCATTGATGCGTGTGCCAATATTAGCGTTAGTTTTAGTGTTGGTTTTGTTTGTAAGCCCCTTCCACCTTCCGCGATTATACTTTCTGCATTAGCGGGGGCGATGTAAAGCAACAGTTGCTANGGGGGGGGGGGAGGCGACCGATAATATGCTCCGCCCACATTCCAACACAGTCTATGTGTGTTGGGTTGTTATTATTAAGCTGGGCTATTATTAAGCGCGACAATGTACGAGAAAATTCCGCTTCATTCGGTGGCATTACACAAAATAAAAGGGTTTATTGTTAATCATGATTAGATGCAAGCTAATTCCGCTTCGTTCGGTGGCAGTTCACACAAAAATTTGGTACCATACCTAGCCTTCATGTAGGCATGTGTGGCATGCCAACATTGGCTAAATGTAAAGTGGATTGTCTGCAAAAAAATTACTACCCTGAAAGGCATCAGCCAACACGTGATAACAACAGCCCACGGGACATGCGTTATATCATTGGGCACAGTCTTGTTAACTGTCGCCAGCAGAACACTGTAAGGATAATTTTAATAGACAATGCTGAAGAATATTATGATGCATATTTTTGTCTGAACAGGTGTGTGGTACACATTTACGACGTTATAAATAGCTCAATAAGAATATAGGTCATATCACATTGGAAAAACATTTCGTAACAAGTTGGAAAAAAAAAATCATTGCCCTTTCTTGTATAGTCTACCTTGGCTCCCAAATAGATGTAGATTTTAGTGAAAGAGTTTTCTTGCATTATTTTTCAATTTTTCCTGTCGCTAAAACAAACGAAAAAGTTTGACAGTTTGTATTTTACTCGCACATTTTAGTTTGTAGAAATTCTGCAATGAGCCGACACTCGCCGTGAAAAATTCTGTCGGCGTGGAGGCTACGGATTCATCTCCTGGCTCTTTGTGGTGGCGACCTAGTTATAGATATACACTCTTCACGGCAAAGTGAGCATTTTTTATGCCTTAGTTTCTTTTTCCTTTTAGCTATTTTTTAACCTTTAACCACTTTTATATATAGCCATGCAAGTAATAAACACAGTGTGTGTATTCCACCGCACTCTGAAGTTAATGTCTAAGGCTAAAGTAAAATATATTTATTTACTATTATTCCAAATGAGAGGACTTTCAAAAGTGCTCACTTCACCGTGAATAGCCTATACCAGTATTATTTTAGTGGTTACTGCAGCTCCAGGCAAGCCACGTCCTCCAGTCTCCAGTGAGAAACGAAGCGAACCGACAGGAAGTACGGGCAGCGAGACGCGCATTATTACAGCCATATCGGCGAAAGCGCTGGGTCCAGAAGAAACTTGAGGAAGTACTACGCCGAAGTGAGACCAGCGACGTCACAGAAAGTTTCCAAACCCTGCCAGTGCAAAGCGTCATGTAGATGTGAAAACAGATCGAAGAAGATTAAGATCCCCACTAAGCATGGGGTGTGATGAGAGACACGCAAACCCCTGCGAGCATTGTGCTTCGCTGCTACCGTTTCTCCGAATCTTATAAGTACGAAGCCGCGGATGGTAGATCTTGTTCGACGGGTGGGGAAACTCTTTGCCCGCCTCCGCTTTGCTAATACCCTACTCTGAAAGCTTTCTCAAAACTTTGCCGTTCCGTCACATTCTGGAGGCCGCGCTTCTTCTTGGCGAACTTGGAATAAAAGCAGCTCGGTAAATACTTACTTGAAAACTTTTTTTTTTCTTGTTGGATGGATGGGTATTACAAATTAAATCATTGTCGCCTGATACGATTAATTGCGGGGTTTTATAATGGTTCGTGTGGCGTCCGAGTACAGTTATTTTGATTTCTTTTCAGTATTGAAACTGGAAAATAACTGCGGGTATAGGTTGTTCACGGTTCATTTGAAATCAACGTTTGGAAAATGTCGCTGCCCCTGTCCGCATATATTTTAACGGACACAGCGACCGGTATGCGCCCAGTAAAGTTGGTGACGACGGAAGGTAAGCAGTTCCATATCTTAACGCTGAATTAAAAGTATTATGTACAAATTCGTGAATACTAAAATTATATCTTCTTTTGCTTTCTTTTTTTTAAAAGTGTAACTTATATAATCAAATTTCTCAAATTTTGACTTTTTAACATTTTCACAGTTTCATTTGACCGACGCATAAATAAAGTGATCAGGCACAAGACAATGTTAGTTTTACATATGTTGGAAGAATACACAATGTGCATACAAGTAGATCTTCAGCACCACATTTAAAAAAAAGTTCTCAGTTTACCGTGAACAGCTGATAAACAGTTTCGCATTTAATTCCCGTAAACCTAGTTTTGCAAATGCTTTCCAGTATTGTTCATTTCATTATAATGATACACTTAGAAATTCACTGTATACTCCATTCATGGGTACTTCCAACTTTTCTGAAGTCCTGCTAAAGTTCTACTTCCGGGATAATCCTCCGCCTCATTCAAATAAAGTTTAAGCATTTTGAATAAGAACTATTTCCCTCTAAGCATTACCAGCACACCTATTTTCTCTCTGTTTTTAATCATATTAGCTATAAATAAAATATAAATGATTGATAAAATGTAATTAAAAGTTAAATTTAAACAAAATAACACTAGTATAAAACGCTTGTGATTGCTACATTATATATTTAGGGAACTACTATTCAGGTCATACATGGGGTGTTTTATCAAAGGTTTGATTCTAAAAATGTGAAAATACCACGAATAGACTACACGTATGAATAACTTGAACATATAGATAAGTGCCAGAGAACCCGTGATTCAATCACAAAAACAACAAATAAGTATAATTGCTTGAAGTCTATCTTATCGCTTGAATTAACTAACGAAATTTCAGAATCTCTTGTTTTCTAGTCGATTCGTGTACAAAATGTGAATATTAAACTTGACATGTGAATTGTTTCATTTTGCCAGTCGCTGACCTGAATCTACCAGCCCTCTCTGTATTTTGGCCCAACTGACCACGGCCGTGATAGAAAAAAATCTTTTTAATTCCACAAATACTTAGCATTTATTTTGATTAAAAAATTTATTTTATATGCAGGTAAGGCGTGAGTTAATGTACTTGGTTTATCTTATGTCCGTTACACGTTATCCCCAGTTCTCTTCTTTATTTATAATTTAATTTTTACACGTAGAAATTGTAACGATATTGGCGTCGATTCCGTTGGACCCAGCAGATAGAACCTCCATTTTGAGTTCGTTTCGCCGCGTCTCATAATTTCCACGGAGTAGCTACGACGCTCGTTTAAGTTTTAATCTACAGCTCCCGTCGAGATCAATCAATCTAGTGTATAAAACATTTGTGTGGCCTGGTTATAGTGAAATTGTATGAGCTTAAAGGGAAAAAAAAATTGAAAACTTAAGAAAATGTTGGCATATACTCGTCAAAAAGCCAAGTCGAAATACGAAAATCGTATACGGTTGGAAAGAGCATCTCAAGAGCAATCCAGTGATACCCATGAAACCCCACATGATTGAGTGAAGCGGTGCCGGGAACGTAAAAACGTAGACGTATTGACGCAAAACAAACAGCCGTGTCCCCGACACAGCCACACCTCATGTTTTTAATCAAAATTCATGACCGGGCATTAAAAATCCAAGCTTTACGTAAAATACAGGACCACNAAAAAAAAAAAAAAAAAAAAATACGGTTTCAGTTATATCTGTATTTTCCCACGTGGGACTGAAATTATTAAATCATGAGGCAGTCTCTGATTACGGTTACAGATGTGAAACGAATCGGTTCAGAAACATAAGTTGGATTTCGAAATAACTGTTAAGATGTTCACTATGCCTTGACCAGCTTGGTTTTTAAATAGCGACTGAAAATTAAGTTATGGAGGAATGTACGTAAATCCAAGATGACAGGGATATTTCCTCCTTGACTATGCTTCTTTGTGTAGGGTTTCACCCACTTACGTGTGCAGTTCTCAACAAGCACATTTCCTCGTTTGAAGTGCAACACGTGCAGGCAGTTATGTGCATGAGGGGGCTGCCCCACCTCGATCTCGATGGTCCCGCGGGAGACGGACTTGAGGTCGAGAGAGACGACGTGATTTGTCATGTAGCACGCGTCCCTGTCGCCCAGTCAACCTTCCCCCCCNCACCCCAGGCCGAGGTCGTGGAAGAGACGCATGCGCGTGGCGCGCGGCCCGAGAGCCTCTATTGATCGGCCTGCGGTGCCATGGCGGAGGGGACAGGCCTTGCCACGACCCGCTCGCTGTGCTAACGCCAAGAAATACCCCGGCCTCGTAGGTACTCGTTCAAGGTCGCTCAGCCGCCGAGGAGTTTCCATCACGCTGAATACACCGTGCACAGTCGGCTCACTCAGGCGAAACATCTCTTCGAGCAAGGCGGTGCAGTGGTAAACCTTTAGACTCGCGTTCGGAAGGACAAGGGGTTCGGCCATCCTGATTTCGGTTTCCCGTGATTTCCCGAAATCACTGCAGGTCAAGGCCGATTCCTCCCCCGTCCCTGCTCCACCGAGCGACTTGCTCCGTTTCTAATGACCTCGCTGTCTACGAAACGTTAAGCCCTACCTACCTTGGGCACGGGGAAGATCTATGCAGAACATCACCGTCGAAACATGGCTGAAATATAAATTACCCGAAACGGATATCAATAAATATTTCAGTAGGCGACAGTGGTAGTGTTGCGGTCAGACCACTTGCCTTCCACCACGGCACACCAGGCTCGATTCACACCTGGATTTTCGCACGTGGGAAGCGTGGCGGACGTTGCCGCTGGCCGATGGACTTTCTCGGGGTACTTCAGTTTCCCCTATACACCTTGTATTCCGTCGCTGTTCCCTCTTTACCTGTTTCACCTCCACCGGTGCAAAATAATGGGCGAGAATTTTTCACCTCATTACCGTGTAGGGGGGATTTGCATATCATTCTGGGCGTTTGTTTCGATGCACCACTCGCATATTCAGTTATTCTGTTTAATCTGTCTACACTTGCTAAGAAATGTAATCGTTCTGAATGCACATGACAGGGTACTGCGGAAACATATATACATGCAGTGTTCTTGATTGAGGTAGTGACATAGTAGATAGAGGCGCAAAACGAGGGGGAGGGGGTGGTTCGATGACACCACGTACTGAATGTTTGATTAACATGTTTTTGTTTTTCGGGCATTGACTTTTATCTTGTCCGTCGGAACTATCAGACACGTAACTTCTGTGAGTATTATTCCCAGACGCAACTTACAGTAAAGAAGGAAATGGCAAAAGTATTTGTATAATACTTATGGGATTGAAGCTAACTGCAAACTTAAACGTATTTAGTCGTTTGTCAAAGCGTAGCGAATTAATTATTTAGAATCAAGGGCATGGTCTGTGACATGAAGTGTACTCACCGATATGTACGAATCTAAAAGGTGAGCAATCACAGCAGTTACACATGCAATCTGGAACAAAATAAGAGTAAACAACGTAAATAGAGNGAATCTAAAAGGTGAGCAATCACAGCAGTTACACATGCAATCTGGAACAAAATAAGAGTAAACAACGTAAATAGAGAATTTGTTTCAATGGAACACTTTGCAGTACTGCACTCTTAAAATGGCACTCCTCCTCCCCCTCTCCAGCAATTTAAGAACTACTTAAAAATAAACGGGTACTCGACGGATACGACTGATAAGGACCAGTGTTGAACTCCTCACCTGGGGTGTTTTGTTGTACAGTAATAGCAATATTCAAGTCGTTTAGAGTCTTCTATTGCCATCTGCCTGCATACTACTTACGTCTTGATACCTAGGATATTTCCANGAATCTAAAAGGTGAGCAATCACAGCAGTTACACATGCAATCTGGAACAAAATAAGAGTAAACAACGTAAATAGAGCATTTGTTTCAATGGAACACTTTGCAGTACTGCACTCTTAAAATGGCACTCCCCCTCCCCCTCTCCAGCAATTTAAGAACTACTTAAAAATAAACGGGTACTCGACGGATACGACTGATAAGGACCAGTGTTGAACTCCTCACCTGGGGTGTTTTGTTGTACAGTAATAGCAGTATTCAAGTCGTTTAGAGTCTTCTATTGCCATCTGCCTGCATACTACTTACGTCTTGATACCTAGGATATTTCCANATATTCAAGTCGTTTAGAGTCTTCTATTGCCATCTGCCTGCATACTACTTACGTCTTGATACCTAGGATATTTCCATTAAGATCGTTAAAATTATTTATAGTTAATTAAAAACTTAATTACGGGTATTTATCAGTAACGTAAACTGGCATCGAAGTACAAGGAAAGTTGTTGGAAATACTATTGGGGTTCCTCTATATTAAAAAGAATTAAAATGAAATGGAAAAGGGCCACAGTCATGTCATTAAATATTGCTGTTGTAACATTTGTAAGGAAATACTTTGATTTAGGTCTGTAACATGGGAAAATCGTATAAGACAAATACGTACATGAAGACGTTTGACGTTCAGCTATATATATATGACAAAGTAGGCTGAAATACATTGTGCAGAATAATTTTCAAGAGTTAGTAGTCCGAACATATTTTCTATACATATGTAGTTTACGCGTATCTCAGCAAATTAATGTCAAGGGAATACAACTTTTTTCCAGAAAAAACTATGTAAACTCGTAAAATTTTGTTTTTATAATGCTAATTTACTCAAAAAAAAATCGTGGAAGTGGTTAAAAATCGCATTTTTAGAGCCCTCCTGCGCAGTTCCCTTAATAGGTAGGGAAAAAATAAAACGGCAGAGTCATCATTTAATATATGGGCTTTCATCGCGTGTAATAAAATCTCACTATTACAAGATCTCATTTGTACAGGAAAGAGTATTAGCGGGGAAAAAAAATCAAGGTCACGTACTCTTAACATATGCTGCTTAAATCAAAATTACGTAAAGTTTTCCTTTTATTCAACTGTTTACAAATTTGAAAATTGCAAAAACGTTTCTCAGTCAGATTGCACATGCAGTGAATAAAATTTTATTTTCCATGTTCCAAAAACAGTAATTATGTGGCTGTAACACGCGATTATCACGAAAATTATGGAATGTACGGATAAATAAAATTAACCGTTTTTGGTACAAGACATGAATTTGTTTTCTGTCCAGCATCATTAGTGTGCCAACCAATTATTATACGTCGCCTCATGCGTTGCACAATTCAAAGTGTTTATTAATGTTTAAGGTGTCGCTTAAAACGTGATTTTTTTAAAAATTAATAATAATAAAAAAAAAATACATGGGAAGTCTTCTGGAAAAATGTTGGAATCTGCTGGCTGATGATAAAAGCCGACGTCCATGGATTTAGATGTGACGAACACTGTAGCTGCTTTCAAGACAAGGGCCGACACCGTATCAGTCTACATACGAGGAAGGCGTCTGCGAAATTGGCTGGACTGCGCTCTCTCACCAGCCTTCTTAGCGTGTTTCATCATCACGTCCACGACCCGCTGAAAAGATGCCCTCCACGGACACATTCAAATTGCTGAAAAGCAGTACTCCTGAAGACATCCAACCGGGCAAGGAACTAAATGTACCAGAATAGTATGTTCGATTCTAAAATGGCAAAACAATCACATGAGAGAAAATGGCAGTTTTATGCGTAGGGTAAGAGGGCATAAAAAACATGTATGTTACCAGTTTTGACATTAAAATAAATCGCATATCCGCCATTTAGACAGCTATTTAAATCATAGTTTGGTACATTAGAAGTAGTCTAATGGGAAAAGTGACCAGTCTCCTAAATGAGAAAATGCTGTGTAGGGCACTTACACAGCTAGGGATTTATGTGCACCATATAACCCGGAACATTTTGCACCGAAAGCTGGCATTGAGCATACTACGGCTCGGAGGTCTGTTCCGCACTCGGAAGAATGAACAAATTAACGAATAGACGATATTGAGTGTGTTATACCGTAAAGTAAATACTTTATGCTAGCCATCTGTTCTTCAGCTTCGTCAGGCGGAGGCTCTGCGAAGAAATGGGTTCGAAAAGGAGAAAAAAATTGGAAAGGGGGGAGGTGAAGGGTTGCGTGGTTCCAGTTGCGCAAGTTTTAATTAGATGAAACGCTCAAATGCAGGAGGCGTGTGTTATTGTAGTTCGTAAGCTGCGTGCTGCACACCCCTCCCGCGGAAACTGAGAAGATAAGTGTTAATTCTCGCAAAGCCGCGTCACTAATTGGTCGGCTGGGAGAACGGTTCTCCTCCCCTGCGTCTGGCGCCGGATTAGCAGCCGTGGCTGTTCGCGTTAATGTGGCAACCGTGGCCCGCCGACTGCCACAGGCTGACTTAACTCGCGGGCCGGTCTTCAGGATTAAGACGGCAGACGCGGCGGCAGTCGGAGCGCTGGAGTGCCATAACTCCCGCTGGCACAGATGATGGGAGACGTGCGACGGCGACAGCTTGCGGAGTTCACAAAATATTTGAATCGGCGAGATTAAGAAGGAAAAGATTCCATATTTTCGCCAAAATAAACTTTGATTGCCATTTACGTCCTGAAGTCAGCGAGCTAACAAAGGAAAACATTGCAGCACTACTAATGCATTGGCGGGCTCGTGGTAGGGAATAGTGGGATAAAGAAAGAAAACATTCTGGAGTATTTTCCTTCTTGGGTTCAGTAGTCACGTAATGACCAGATATTCAGACAGAGCGCTCTGCTGTTTGTTACCATTTGCACTGCAGTGTTCATGGTGATGTTTTTACATGACTATATTGTCAACAAACTGTCTCCTGAAATCAAAGATATATATTTTTTTAGTGATGCCTGCCCAGGGCAAAACTAGATTCACACACTAGTGAGGTTTTTAATGCCACTGAATGTGACTGGAAGGTTGAGAAGTGTTCACATTTATTTTCCGATTCGGGGTCACAGTTTCCTTTAATGTGACTGTGATTTCGTAGTAATAAAGAAAGGTGTTCGCCGCCTTGACCGAATATATTCACCAGACCAATATAACGTAAATTATACATAAAGCCAAGAAGACACTACCACTTTTTGAGGTAANACCGAATATATTCACCAGACCAATATAACGTAAATTATACATAAAGCCAAGAAGACACTACCACTTTTTGAGGTAAAGCCCATACACACTTCGCCCTCCTCAGACACATCCCCTCCCCTCAAGACTCCATAATTACTCTCTACGCCGATGATACTGCTCTTTTAGCCTCCGACCATTGCCCCACAAATTTCTTGAAGAAGCTCACAAATGAATTCAACAAAGCCAGCAGATCAGCAGATTTTTCTCCGCCAGTGGCATAACTCTTAATGCACAGGAAACCCTAGCTATCTTCTTCTCTCGTCATCCATCAGAACTCACACCTCCACCTCTCACCCTTAACAACAGTTGCATCGAATGGTCCAACAACGCCCAATACCTCAGAGTACAATTAGATAAAAAACTGAAATTCACAAACCACATCAAACAATTAGCAGGACNAACAACGCCCAATACCTCAGAGTACAATTAGATAAAAAACTGAAATTCACAAACCACATCAAACAATTAGCAGGACGACACATGGAGCACTGCGTGAACTTACACCAATATTGTCACCCAGAAGCCAGATTCCCCTACAGACCCACCACCNACGACACATGGAGCACTGCGTGAACTTACACCAATATTGTCACCCAGAAGCCAGATTCCCCTACAGACCCACCACCTCAGTCTACTTAGTCTTCTACAAGGGTCTAGAAATTCTCACAGGTCGCCCCACCCTCACCAGACTTGATCTCTTGGCAGAAACAAACATGGACAACCTCATCTGTACAATAAAAAACATTGTCACAAATTTTCTTCAGAAAATCTCAGATAGCAATAATTCACTCATTAAGAAACTAACCACCTACACTTCAGGAATCACACCCTTGATCTTCTCAACAAATAATCTCAAAGAAAACAACCATGAACGAATGTATGCCACGCAACAAACCAACGTAGAAGAAGACTAAGAACAAAAAGAAGAGTCGTTCGAAGACCCACCAGCTCCAGAAAGACCATCAACAACTTCACAAGAACACAGATCTTGAAGAACCAGACTCAGAAACAGAAATCTGATAAAAGTTGCAAGAGCTTAATTATAACAAATCGAAGTGTTTTTTACTGGGGCACTCCTCTTTTTTACCCTCTCAAATAATAAATAAAAACCAATAAAATGAAAAATAAAAATAAAAATTCTATACCCAAAATTATTAGTTACAACAAAACAATAAATAAAGATACACCACCTTCTCAAAAATTAAAACCAATAAGCCAGCAGAGTTTAACTAGGAATGGGTTTTATATAAAAAAAAACACCCAGGAAGTACTTAACTTCAAGGGGTGGTGGAAAGGAGTTTTTAAAAAAACTACTGAAGGTCTGCGAAGCAAACAAACCTTCCAAATTAGTAAATACAAACATTTGACATTTACTGAATAACAGTAGGGTTATGTAACTTGTCATGACTTTAGCGATGGTCTTCTCAGTGACGACTTTAAACTGTACAAATGTGGTGATGTTGCCCTTCCTACTATCAGTGCGTACGAGAAGATTCCCATCAAGAAAAAAAAAACTCGACAATCTCGCAAAAATCATCCATTATGTTCCTGATGACTGCAAAGACTTCTACAATTGGATGTTATTGTGGCCTGCTTCACATGTGGATGGGGACAGTGACTAATATGTCTCAAGCTTTTTTCGTGAGGTGGATTTGCTATTAGAGCATTATAATATTTTGTAAGTAATTTTTACTATGTTTTTTAACCCGAGGACATGTAAACTAATAGTTATGTTCACAATAGGTCTCATTTTAATATATTTCAGCAATCATTATCGCAGATTCTGTAATAATGTTTTTTTCCCAGCATGTTAATTCAATTGAGGTTCGCAAAAAAATTGTGATAACTATACCCTATATGAATCATTGGTAATTATTAAGTTTAGGGGCTTTTCTGAAAAACACAAAAAAAAATTCAAAATTATGATATATTTCTACTCTACTAATCACGTAGAACACAAATATACTAGGGGTGTAGCTTGAAAATAAGTACAACATATTTTAAAAAAATTGAACAATATTGCGAAATGAGCAGTATGTTAGTTTGTTAACGTTTCTGAACGAAACGTCCTAGACCAACAAAAGTTGCATTAATGGGTTCTGCACAGCTTACCTTGTTCATATTCAAGAGGGCGTAATGTTAAAATAAGTAGAACATATTTAAAAAACTTGCGAAATATGTTTGTTTACGTCTATTAACATCAGAGGAATTATACCACCTTCCTACCTAGGTGAGTCAATTTACATTCTTTTGGCGTGTTTTACGGTTCCTTTAAATCCCTACAATCCTACATTCGTAGTTTAGTGTAAAACCCAAACACCCTAGGTTAGTGTAAAATCCTACTATCCTAGGTTAGTGTAAAACCCAAAAATCCTAGGTTAGTTTAAAAATGTAAAATAGTATTTCACCCATCGTTACCCATTGTAGGGTTAGGTTCTGTTGGGTTAGGTGGACTTATATTACGAAATTAGTCAGACGTTAATGCCCCTCGTATATTCGTGTTCTGCATCATTAGTAGAGTGGAAATATACCATTTTCCGCGAATTATTTTTATTTTTACAGAAAAGCCCCTAAACTTAATAATTACCAGTGGGTCGAATATGGTATCGTTGGATAGATCGTCGAAAAGGAAACAATATTTACTAAGACAGTTGTTTTCTGATGTGCATAGTTTACGCAGAATGAAATAGAATGAAAACTTTTTTATTCTTTCTACAATCAAACAGAAATCAACTAAACATGTTTTTCTGGCATGCATTCCTAGTTTACGTACAATCAAAAGGACGCTGGGTGTACTGTAAATACCGGTGTGGGGTGAGAGAACTACTGTGAAATGGGAACTGGGAACACTCATTCGTACACATCACTCTTCATAAGTGTTCTAAATGTTGGCCATCCTGCATCAGACACGACTCTGCTGTCCTTCTTACGTTCGCGGTTGCTCAGCGGACCTCAGCACAGCTGAGATTCACATGATGCTCTGATTCTGTCTTTCATGTGTTCCCTCGCTGTTGGACGCATGCAGTAGACAGTGTCTTTAATGGCACCCCTCCCCCTCACACACAAAATATGTTATTTTGAGACAAGTCTGGAGAACGTGGCGGCCAAGCTACAGAACCCATTCGTCTAATCCACCGTCTGGGAAATAACATGTCAGCAACTAGCCGAGCTTTGCGTGAAAAGTTAGCCGGACAGCCATCCTGTTGAAGCCACAGTCTCAGAGCGAGAGGGACATCTTCGATCAGCTTATACAAAATATTCTCTAGGAAGTCTGCATACGCTGCACTATTCAAGTGCCCTTCTAAAAATTATGGTATTATGACACGATATCCGAGAAGGCTACACCAAGTATTAAAGCTCCACACATGCTGGTTATTCAATTGACGGAGCCAATGTGGGTTGACTGCAGACCAATAATGGGTATTATGTATGTTAACCTCACCATTACTCTTGAATGTACACTCATCATTCCACAAAATGCTGCGATGGAAAGCACGACCCTTGCTCAGGTACCAGTTAGAGAAATAAATGCGCTTAGGAAAGTAATTATTCCCAAGTTCTTGGTGCACCTGTACGTGGTATGGATNTAGAGAAATAAATGCGCTTAGGAAAGTAATTATTCCCAAGTTCTTGGTGCACCTGTACGTGGTATGGATGTAAACGATTATCAACGAGGATTCTCCACACTGTACTTTGAGACAATCCTGAGTCGCGGGCAATCNATGTGGGTTGACTGCAGACCAATAATGGGTATTATTTATGTTAACCTCACCATTACTCTTGAATGTACACTCATCATTCCACAAAATGCTGCGATGGAAAGCACGACCCTTGCTCAGGTACCAGTTGCAGAAATCAATGCGCGTAGGAAAGTCATTATTCCCAAGTTCTTGGTACAGCTGTACATGGTATGGATGTAAACGATTATCAACGAGGATTCTCCACACTGTACTTTGAGACAATCCTGAGTCGCGGGCAATCCTCTGTGTAGAATCATGAGAATTAACTACAATGGCAGCAAGTACATCAACAGCCCTCTCGTCTCTCACAGGTCGTCTGATACGACGACATTAGTTGCGTGTCGGTTGCACTAGTCTGGTTGTGCGCATGCGACATGCAACATTGTACGAGTGGTGGACGCACTGTGGATATCTTTGTGTACATAGGGGCAGTAGCTCTGCAGTTCCGTCGACATTCTCCTAGTATCATCAGTATATAAAATGCTTTTTCGTTTGTAAATGCACTCCATTCAGAAAGCAACACCATAGACATTCAATGTCTGACACTGAAACAACACACACAATTAGTGGTCGCAATGTGAAACGAATGACTGTCTGAATGAACAACCTTTCGATTGTCAGTTAACTTGCATGCAAAGACTGCAGTTCCTGTAAGTAGTAGATGGCTTATCTGCTTGCTGTGTAATGCTGCATTATTCTCTGCGTATGCTCGGAAACAGTCTAATACGTACTGCACTAGTCCATGCAGTAAGGCATACAGGTCACTGCTAGTATCACACTCCAACCAGCAATACCGTAATGGCGCATATTTTGTATCTGACGTGCATAGTTTACGCACAACCCATGATAATTGGATACACTTAATTATTATTATTATTATTGGACTGTTTCCGAACAAACGCGGAGAATAAGGCAGCACTAAGCAGCCAGCAGATAAGCTATCTATCACTTACAGGAACTGCAGGTTTTGCATGCAAATTAACTGACAATCTAACTTTTGTTCATTCAGACAGTTATTCGTTTTACAATGCATGAATGACAGCATCAGAGCAACATGTGTATCTCTCATCAGTACTGAGGTCCGCCGAGCATCTGCGAATGTAAGACTGAGAGCAGAGTTGTGTCTGATACAGGTGGTCGACATTTAGAACACTTATGAAGAGTGTTGTGTGCGAATGAGTGTTCCCAGTTCCTAGTAGTTCTCTCACACCATACCGGTATTTACAGTACACCTGACATACTTTTGATTGTACGTACAGTAGGTCTGCACGCAAGAAAAAGAATATATTTTGTTGATTTCCTTTTGATTCTAGTAAGTAAACCACATTTGCTATCAATTTTTATTGTGCGTAAACTACGCAAATTACAAACCATACGCCTAGATGACTTAATTTATTGTACATAAATTATGCACGTCAGAAAAAAAAGTGTCTTATTAAATTTTGTTTCCTTTTAGACCTTCTATCCAACGATATCTTATACGACNATTAGCTGTGTTTATATTTTATAGTAAAACAACCAACAGTTCTCTTTTTTTTCTACCAGAGGACATGTAATATAAAATATGTAATACAAGTATTACATATTTCAATATTGCTATGCAATGCCACAAATGATGTGTTGAGTAAATATGTATCTTGTTATTTTATTTATGGTGTATAAAATGTATAAAACTGTTTTTTATTTAATTATATAACAAAAGTACAGTACATATATAAAATTTGTATTACAAACTTTAAATTATGGAGCCTGTATCAACAGAACTTTCAGTGGTTTCATTAATTCTAACACTGGCTGTATTTTTGTTTGGTTTGAACGTATGTAACTAAAATCAACACAGGATGGATATATATTTTTTTTTTGATTGTGCATTTGTCGTGTATGTAACGGTGAATTATAATTTTTAATTTTTGGAAGTGCAGTTTTAACGTAAAATTAATATGATTCCAAAAATTATAGTTGTGTAAATTTACATAGAAAACCCTTTTAATTTTGTAGTAAATACTCTAGTTAACATTTTATTTACTCTTATTTTTGTGTTATTCAATGTGTATCAACATTTTTGTCTGCATTGTTAATAAATATTGAATTAGTCAGTAATTACATTAATGTAGGAGTATAATGTTTGCCAGTTTTATTAATTTTTTTCAATTATCCTGTGTATCATATCACATGTTAAAAAAAATAAATTCTGCTGACTTTAAATACAGGTTTGGTTGTTTTTTTAAAGGAAAATACACACATAATTTGTTGTTATCTTTTCACTACAACTACAAAAATAAAATGGAGCAAAGGGACAAATTTTGGTAACATGTGCATGCTGAAATAACTCACTTCTCAAAAATATGTGAAGAAAAAGTGATATTTGGCCAAGTAACTCAAAACTTACACCACACATTTTAGCCACAGCTCTCCAAAGTAATATTTTTATATTAATTTAAATAAACTATGTTATTCTGTTACATCAAATTTTAAATGCTGTTATTTGTTGTTTTTATTAGAAATTTGGTCATTCCGTAATAGCATATTCACTGTGTGACACAACTGAATTACCCCTTAGTATTTAGGCATAATGTTGTCTAGTAGATCGGGTTTGCATTTCTACAACCGTTTTAGCATACTTTCTGAAGGAAAGAAAGACTTATGAGATTACTTTCCTGTCTGTGTGTCCAAAAAATTTGAATGAATTGAATTTCACCTAACTTGGTATATAGCGCTTAGTAAAGACATATGACTTTTCTAGTTTTTGACCATGCGGGATGCTTACTTTCAAAATGGCAGCCATTAAAAAATTAGGGTACTATGTTATATCTCAGCAAGCATGCAACTGATTTAAACCAAAGTTTGTATGCTGACAGTGCATCATATAAGCATTTAAATTAGTTTAGGATATTTTTATTGGTCAAGACACATATTTTTAAAATGGTAGTCATATAAGTATTTTAGGTTAATTTGCTATTCCTACCACACCGTTTAACCAATTTTGACCACACTTGGTATGCTGTAATTTACTATTACAAACGTTGAATATACCAATACTTAGCATTCTTTTGTCCGCCATTTTGTAAGAAAGCACCACATAAAAAATAAAGATTTTACTACATTTGTTGGGGAGCAGTCAACTGATCCCCACCATACTCAGCCGGCAAGTTATTCTTCTGTAGTCCATATAAATCTAAATTTGTATGACATATATTTTCAACATAACAGTCAGGTAAATATTTTAGGTTTGTATGCCATGTGTCTCAACCTATTTCAACCAAATTTTATATGCTGGCAGTGTCTATGACAAACATCAACTATGCCAATAAAAAAAATTTGTTTCCCATTTATGAAGACAGCATCACATGAGAAAATAGGATTTTATTCTATATCTCGGGGACTAATTAGTTATTGCTACAGTAGGCCATTTAAACTTACATGATTTAAGTGACTGACATACTTGATTTTCAAAATGACTTTCTGTAAATATTCCTGGTTAATAAATCCTATCTTCCAAAATTTAGATTGATTACAACTAAAGCTGATGTCCTAATCCTATATCTGTAATGTATGCCATATTATGATGTGAGGGGTTCTGGATTAGAGTCCTAAGTAAGGCACATGTGTATTTGTAATTATCTCACTAGTATTGCATATGTTTCTAATTCCATATCTAATGATGTTTCTGTCAACAAGACGTCAGGACCTACCTACATTCTAGGCTTTTAAGAATTTCATCAAAACTATTTGCATTCATGTAGAGGAAAGTATGCTCATTTGTTATATTGGCAACTCCTTGTGTTCCGATGTGAATGTGCAGAAGACCTGTCAACAGTGTTGTGAATGGTCCTGCTATTAAAGTTAGTCATGGTGAAGTTGGTGTTTATGAATGTGGTATCAATTGCTCCAGACTAAATATGAACTAACATATTTGGTTCTGAGTTTAAATCCAACGTAAACCATGGGGTCTGTGTATTGTCATCAGATGCAAGTTAAAATTAATTTTTGTATGTGTGCTACCTCAAGATGATCCATATCTGTTTATAATGGATTTAAATTTTTTAAATGATATGTACATGTCTCATGGTCAGAATTGAACAAAATATAAAAAGCTAGTAACCTTGACAGCTGTTAGCTGTTGTTTTCAGAGAGGTGCAGCACAAAAATCTAAACTTCAGACCAGTGGCGGCTTTACCAGCAGGCTGAGTAGGCTGGAGCCTAGGGCGGCAGATTTTAGGGGCGGCAAATTTGGGGCCAAATTTTTTTTTATATCTTACATAAATTAAAAAGATTTATATTTATATACTTAAATGTTATTAGGTCCACACAAACAATTCAACATGTAATATGTTTCACCACTTAGATAAATGTTTCTACAATTTGCGTAGTCGCGTTTGGTTGCGGCGCGGGAACGAGTGATATGACCGTTCGCTAAGTGTGTCTGGCCGAATTGACTGCCGAAGCGGGGTCGTGTTGTTGTAGGCATACGCCGCATGGTGGCATTCAGCTCCAGAGAGGTAGATATAGAGCGGCGGTCGGCGGTACAAACGGGCAAGTCTCGTCCCGTATTTACTTTTTCTGGTTGTGTGCTTTAGTTTTTCAAAGTGTTTCGTGGATTGTATGAATAATTTCATAGCATAATGACACCGGTGCGTAGAAACTTATAGTAGGTAAGAAATCATAATATATTACAATAAATCATCCGTAACGAATCAGTAAGACGTAATTTAACTTGATAAATAGCTGTTTCGGAAGCTATGCAAAGAAATTTCGATTTTTTTGTTATATCAAACTTAAATTAATTTCTTGTACTTATGTTAGGTAATTATTCAATGTCTGAAGTATGAACAAAGGATGTACTAGAAATAAAACTCCCAATGTAATCTTTTTTATTTCAGTTCTTGGAATCCAAGAAATTGTTAGAATGAGTGATGGGAGAAAGCGACTTAGTGGAGCCGAGTATAAAAAGAAGGCCAAAATGAAAAAAGAAGAACAAGAACAGATTATCCGTAAAACGATAAAAATTGACAGTTTTTTTAAAAGTGGAAGTGGAAGTAGTGTTGAAAGACCAGGAACTTCAACAACATGCACTGACACAATACAATCTGGAAAAGATGAAACGGATTTGAACTCTGCGGCCCAACAACAACAGTCATCTGTTGAACCATCTACTTTTGAAAAAACGGATATTTATGTTTTTGACGTAGAGGCGGTAGAGGAATCATCAATAAGTATAACAATTGAAGATGCGTATCAGAATCAGACGTTAAGTAATGACCAAGTGCAAACCACAGTAAATCTAAACAAAGATCCAGCTTTATGGGAAATCAACGATACATTAAGGGAAATTATCGCAAGGTACGGCTTCGATCAAAACAAGTCTTGTGACTTCTCTGAAAGTGAAAAAATATATGCTGATCAGCGTCGTTTCTTGCCAGTGAGTATCTTCCAAAGAAAAATGAAAAATAATGAAGTGAATGACAGAAATTGGTAAGTAAAATATCTGTATATTGCGGGCCCTGTTTGGCATTCTGTCCATTGGGGAAAAAGACTCAGTTTGAGAACGAAGGATTTAATGACTGGAAAAAATCAGAACACCGAGTAGCTCAGCATGAAAACTCTGCGCGTCATAAATCTAGTATCCTCAGTTTAAAAGTTGGAAGTGAGATTGATGGCCAACGCGATAATTTACTACATGTCCAAATTGATGAAGAAATTACTTATTGGAGAAACGTTCTGAAGAGGGTTGTTGCCGTAGTGAAGCGACTGTGTTCAAGAGGCCTCGCTTTCAGAGGAAAAAATTAAAAATTCGGTGATCCGCATAACGGAAATTATTGTATGATTTTGGAACTGTTAGCTGAATTCGATCCTTTTTTAGCCAGTCATATTGAACGATTTGGGAATCAAGGATCTGGAAGTACCAGTTACTTATCAAAGACCGTTTGCGATGAGTTTATTCTCTTGATGGGTCATAAAGTCTTAAAACACATTGGAGACGAGATAAGAAGGGCGAAATATTTTTCCTTAATCATCGATTCAACACCAGATATAGCACATGTGGACCAACTTACCCTCGTCATTAGATACGTTTTGGAAACAGGCGAACCGTGTGAAAGATTTCTCAAGTTTTTGCCCTCAGTGGGACATAAAGCTGAAGAAATGTTTTCTGCCATTATTTCGGAACTCAAAACACTGGGCATAAATATTGAAGACTGTCGTGGACAATCATATGATAATGCCGCGAACATGTCTGGTGTGTACAATGGCTTACAGGCTCAAATTCAAAGCCAAGCACCTTTTGCTTTTTTCGTTCCTTGCTCTGCCCACTCTTTAAATTAAGTGGCAACTGCGGCTGCTGAATCTTGCACAGAAGCTTGTCGCTTCTTCATGTTGCTTCAAGAAATCTACGTTTTTTTTTNTGCTGAATCTTGCACAGAAGCTTGTCGCTTCTTCATGTTGCTTCAAGAAAAGTACGGTTTTTTTTGTAAGTTCGACACAGCTCTGGCAAAAATTAATGACTGAAATCAGGAAAGGGAAAACGCTAAAGAGAGTAAATCTGACACGTTGGTCAGCTAGAGAGGACGCATGTAGAAGTTTGAGAGATTGTTGGCACGAAGTCCTTAAAACTTTGGAATCAATCAAGGATGATTGTACCGAAAAGCCTGTAACGCGAAACGAAGCGACGGGAATACTTTTGAATTTAGAAAAACTGGAAACGGCGGTAATGGTTGTTGTGTGGAATGTTTTTTTGGGAAGAATAAACAAAGTGAATGTTCAAATTCAGGCTTCTACCGTAGATTTGATCACTGTTGCCGATCTTTACGAATCTCTTTGCAAGTTTTTCGTAGCTGAACGAGAAAATTTTAAGTATTTCGAACAAAAGGCGATGGAATTAAGCGTGTCGAAGCAGTATACAAAAGACATGGGAAAAAGACAACCGAAAAGGAAAAAAAAAATATGATGAAACACTCGATGAAGAAATGAGAATGACTGCGAGTGATACTTTCAGTGTTAACACGTTTCTCGTCCTCATTGATAGACTCGTATCTGAATTAGAAAAACGGCAGGAGGCCTACAACTGCTTCAATGAAAAGTTTTCATTTCTGACCAAANCTTACGGAAAAAGGCCTTTTCTTGGAAGAAATGTATCCTAATGATTTAGAGACTTACTTAGTTCAAAAATGCATACATTTTCAATGCCAGCTTACTACTGAAAGAATTTTGGTAAAACCAGATTCTGGATCATTGAAAAGTCTATCTTCGTTCCTGCGAAAACAGAATTTACAAAACGTTTATCCAAACTTGGATATAGCAGTTCGTATGGCTCTATGTACACCAGCGACAAATTGTTCGGGTGAGAGAAGCTTTTGTTGCTTAAAACGGGTGAGAAATTATCTAAGATATACCTTAAGCCAAGAAAAGCTAAACACCTTAGCTCTTTTGTGCATAGAGTCAGAACTAATGAACAAGATTACATACGACGATATAATTAATGATTTTGCCAATAGAAAATCGCACAAAAAGGTATTGTAAAACTTTCGTAACTTAATTAATTCAATTTCATCGACATCATCAGCCGGATTGTTACAAGATAATTGAATATATTGTTTTTAAACTGTAAGTAAGCGCAATAAAAATTATTTAATTATGTTTACCGAATGTACATTATTGTGTAAGTAGTATTAAGGCATACCTTACCCCGCCTTATTCGTAGCACATGATTGAGCTTTTATTAGCTCAGAAATATACCCAAAAACTATNGAACAAAAGGCGATGGAATTAAGCGTGTCGAAGCAGTATACAAAAGACATGGGAAAAAGACAACCGAAAAGGAAAACAAAATTATGATGAAACACTCGATGAAGAAATGAGAATGACTGCGAGTGATACTTTCAGGGTTAACACATTTCTCGTCCTCATTGATAGACTCGTATCCGAATTAGAAAAACGGCAGGAGGCCTACAACTGCTTCAATGAAAAGTTTTCATTTCTGACCAAAATGAGTGAATTGTCATCATCAACCCTTACGGAAAAAGCCCTTTTCTTGGAAGAAATGTATCCTAATGATTTAGAGACTTATTTAGTTCAAAAATGCATACATTTTTAATGCCAGCTTACTACTGAAAGAATTTTGGTAAAACCAGATTATGGATCATTGAAAAGTCTATCTTCGTTCCTGCGAAAACAGAATTTACAAAACGTTTATCCAAACTTGGATATAGCAGTTCGTATGGCTCTATGTACACCAGCGACAATTTGTTCGGGTGAGAGAAGCTTTTGTTGCTTAAAACGGGTGAGAAATTATCTAAGTTATACCTTAAGCCAAGAAAAGCTAAACACCTTAGCTCTTTTGTGCATAGAGTCAGAACTAATGAACAAGATTACATACGACGATATAATTGATGATTTTGCCAATAGAAAATCGCGCAAAAAGGTATTGTAAAACTTTCGTAACTTAATTAATTCAATTTCATCGACATCATCAGCCGGATTGTTACAAGATAATTGAATATATTGTTTTTAAACTGTAAGTAAGCGCAATAAAAATTATTTAATTACGTTTACCGAATGTACATTATTGTGTAAGTAGTATTGAGGCATACCTTACCCCGCCTTATTCGTAGCACATGATTGAGCTTTTATTAGCTCAGAAATATACCCAAAAACTATTTATTGTGCAATCTTAACTAAATCGTTGGGTTGTAAAAATAATCTAAAAACTGACACATTGATCGTTTAGTTCACAATCATACTAATTACGGGGAAAAGGTGGTGTAATTAGGACGATAGTGCACAAATCATAAAGTTACAATTTAATTGACAAAAAAATTGTAATTAATATGATTGTAAACTAGGGTATCCAATTGTAGAGGTCGGTAGGGGCGGCAAAATTTGAATAGCCTACTGGCGGCAAATGTGTAAATCCGCCACTGCTTCAGACACCTTTAACTATCTCTGATTTTTTTTTAGCACTTCTTTCTGCATGGCTTTTGCTTAGAGAATGACTGTTAATGCATAGTATTATTGTCATGTTTACAGATAACTTGAAACCAAAAAAACNGGGCTTTTGCTTAGAGAATGACTGTTAATGCATAGTATTATTGTCATGTTTACAGATAACTTGAAACCAAAAAAACCAATTGATTTGGCAGCACTGAAGGGCAAGCAGACAGATCTGTTTGATGATGTGGAAGAGGACATGGCAGTTGATGAGGATGACGAAGATGAGGAAGATGATGATGAAGATGAAACTGAGGGTACGGATGAGGCCGATGATGAAGCAGGTGGTAGTGAAGATGAAGATGACGACGATTATACAGAAGACGAGAGGTTCGATAGCGATGCACCGAACAGCAGCGCTGCGCCTTTATCATCCAAGCAGCAGAACAGCATTCCCAGCCCAAGTCCCACTCAGGCACCTGGAACATCTTCGTCCACACAGTTGCCCACACCAGACCCCTACTTCACGCATTTCGATGCTCGTCTGGAGCACCAAGCCTACAAGGATGCTCAGCAGCGCCTTGAAGAGATGCACAGGGAAAAGGTCACCAAGGTACGTCACATTTCTGTCAGATGATTATACTCTTTACAATCCCAAGACCATGTTAGACTTATTATGTCGGTGCTGCTGTGATATATTTTGTGNTCAGATGATTATACTCTTTACAATCCCAAGACCATGTTAGACTTATTATGTCGGTGCTGCTGTGATATATTTTGTGCTCAAAGGTGTACCTTTATGTTCAAATGCATTTACCATGGAGTTGTTTCTTTACCTCGCTTAANGATATATTTTGTGCTCAAAGGTGTACCTTTATGTTCAAATGCATTTACCATGGAGTTGTTTCTTTACCTCGCTTAAGATGGACAAGTGGAAGAGCAAATAATGTGATGTTAAAACTGGGCTCTTTTTCAGTAACATGGAGAAGTACAATGAAAACAGTGTTACAATTCTTTGGGGTTGAATATCTGGAAAATTATTCATTTAATGATAGTAGTTTTCCATTGTGCTCCTTTAGTATTGTATTGTTATNGGGGTTGAATATCTGGAAAATTATTCATTTAATGATAGTAGTTTTCCATTGTGCTCCTTTAGTATTGTATTGTTATTTATGTTGTGCCCCTTACTTCATATCTAATTCAGTTTTTTTCTCTTTTTTCTTGGTGGCTTCTAAATAACTCTTGTATGAAAATGTGCTTAAATAAATTATAAACAGTTCAGTTAATCACTTACTCCCTTTGGAAGAATTTTCAAAGTTCAAAGGTCACANGTGCTTAAATAAATTATAAACAGTTCAGTTAATCACTTACTCCCTTTGGAAGAATTTTCAAAGTTCAAAGGTCACATGGAAATTTGCTCTTATTTTTACCCATCATATGAATTACGAATATAGTAGAAATAATTTGCATGTAGGTTCATGCTAGACCAATGATTTGTATATATGGATAGTAAAATGATGCATTAATTATCAATAAGTAGATGTGGCTAACTATACACCTAGTAGGTTAATCATTTTGAAATGAGGGGTGGGGGAGGGGTAGATTAATCACCATGCAAAGTTTTTATAAATTTTATCAATATATATTCACTGCACTATCAAATCCTGCCACTCTGTCACTGAATTTCTCAGTAATTTTGCAGGTTGTAACCAAATATTTTTATAACAGCGACTCTTAAGGTTTAAATTATTTACATACTATATTTATCTTTTTAAAAAATGTGCTGATATACACTGTGCAAACATTTATTGAACAGCAGTTTGGCATACACACATTTTTTTTGAGAAAATGTGAATTGAGGAGGGGGGGGGAGGGTATTAATTTTTAGCCCTACTGTGCTATTTACAGTTATATAAGTTAAAAATACCACAAATTAATTTAACAGTTTGCTTAAAAANTTTTTAGCCCTACTGTGCTATTTACAGTTATATAAGTTAAAAATACCACAAATTAATTTAACAGTTTGCTTAAAAATGTATATAGATTAGTGCAAAATTACTTAAGTAAGTAAAATATATTTAACCTTTCTATACTGTATACCAATCATTACTACTTTCCTTTTTAAGTACAGAATTTTCTTTTACTTACACATTTTATTTTGCCCCTGGATGTTGTTGTAACAAATTTTTTGAAAAAGTTTTTGTGCTCTGTGTTAGTAATGGAGGAAATAAGACCTTGAGACCTGCCCCTAACTCTTGGAAACGTAAATGTTTGATCATCAGTGAGGCTGTGTAATATCTATTGTGGTTCATGGCTCACATTAATAAAATGAAAAGTGAAATCTCAGAATATCATTGCGGTAGTTTTGCATTAACTTAGTAAATATATTGCCAGAGATAATTTGTGAAGTGACAACAATGCTTTTTTTTTTTAAGGTGATGAAAGATTGGTCAGATCTAGAGGAACGATATCAGGACATGCGATCAAGTGACCCAAAAGCTGCTGAAGACTTCAAGAAACGAATGACCCAGAGGTTTCAGAAGACGGTCCAAGCCCTGGAGGAAGAAGGAGATGCGGAGAAGCACCAGTTGGTAGCCATGCATCAGCAGAGGGTAATGGCTCACATCAACGAGCGGAAGAAGGAGGCCATGGGCTGCTACACCCAAGCTCTCAACGACAACCCACCCAATGTTAGTCATAGTTGTTATTGGTACTTTATTTATTCACATATGAGGGTTATTCAGAAAGTAAGGTCCGATTTCGTATAAAACATAAACCATCACAGATTTTTTCAAAAAACTTTTTTTATTTAATTCCTTACATGTTTCTCTATTTTTCTATATAGTTTCCATATTTGTTTAAACACTTGGTCATTACGTTCTACAAGCTTTTGTGTGCCTAAGTCATAGATGTCTGCCGCCTGTGAGGATAACCAGTCTGTAACTGCTTCTTTCACGTCTCGTCCCCTGTGACAGTCTTATCTAAAAATTGATCACCATCCTTATAATATCGGTCCAAAAATTCAAGAGCACAAGCCATTCTTTTCATTTGGTGTTCCTCAGTAAGCAGCCTGGGAACCCAACGTGCGTACAATTTGTGAAATTGCAAATTTTCAGAGACAATTTTGTGCGAAGTTGTTTTACCCACATTCGGAAATTCCAATGAAAGTTGAAATTGTGAATCGCCGGTCTTCACGAATCTTTTCGTCCACGGCTTTGACCAAATCTTCTGTGATCACTGATGGTCGGCCTGATCGCGGTTCATCATGGACATTTTCTCGTCCATCCTTGAAAGCTCTCACCCACTTCGCACTTTGCTGTCACTCATCGTATTGGGGCCATACACTTGACTTATCTGACAATGAACTTCCGCTGCTGAAACGTTCCTTGCTGTCAAAAACCGAATGACTGACCGTATTTCACAGTGGGCAGGCTGATCAACTGTTTTAAACATTTTGAACTGACACTGTAATGAGCACACTGCAACAACACCAATGCAAATGGCGTCGTTTGACGAGCAAGGCATGCCAGGAGTCGGTGCGCATGCTTGTTACAATGTTCGCACGACATTCAATTAGCTATGGCGATTCGGATATTACTTTCCGAATAACCCTCGTACATCCTTCAGTTAGTGCCCCCCCCTTTTTTTTTTAAAATATTTTATGGCTTTGCGGCATATCAATGATGACTTGATAAAAATACCAAATCACTTGAAAAATTACATTCTTCATGTTATTTAGCATAAATATGAGACTTTTGACTTAAAATATTGATTTGTATAAGTTTCAAAAAGTTATTTTGACACAAAGCTGGTTTATGAATGCCATGTTGGCAGTTTCTTTGAGATTCGACTCTTTGTTTATGAGCAATAATGGTATAACTATTATTTCATGTCGCAACAAAAAATAAGTGATATTTAAAAAAATGTAGAAAATAATTTTAAATTCTTGAACACACTTACATATCTATTACTAGTTACTTGTAATCAACAAATTAGTTTTAAAGTGTTAAATGTTAGGAAACAAAACAAATTTTAGTTGTCAATATGTATTTTACAGACCCATCGTGTACAGAAGTGCTTGCAGAAACTGTTGCGAGCACTGCATAAAGATCGCCACCACACCATTTCCCACTATCGTCACCTGCTGACCTCTAGCTTTGAGCAAGCAGAAAGAGAGAAGGCGATCACACTGGAACACCTCACGGACATTGATAAGATGGTCAATCAGTCTCTTCAGATGCTGGACAGGTATATGCCACAAGCTAACTTTGGAAAAAGTGTGGGAGAAGTGCGACTATGAGGGCAGCTGCAACAAGGACATGAAAATACTATTTGCAGTGCACAGTCAGATACATTCTGATACTGTAGTTTCATTCAGAGAACCAATATTTTTTCAGGAGTCTTCTCTGGAATATTTTTATTCAATAACATTTATTATAAATATAATAAAAATCTTTTTATTGTTATAGTACTATTCCCCAGAATGGTGGTGTAGTGATTAGACAATCGCTTCCCGTCTAGGCAAGCCAGGTTCAATTCCCGGTAGGGTCGCTTCTTGATTTTCGCATGTGGAAATTGTGCTGGACAATGCCTCTGGTCTGCGGGTTTTCTCATGGATGTCCCATTTCTTCTGCCTTTTCTTTTTGGCACTGTTCCATCCATACGCAAATGCTATTAATATCTTGACAAACTTCTTAAAAATACGCAACATATTTGACGGCCGACGAGTTGCACACCACGATATATAGAATGATACAATGACATTATGTACTGAATCAAAGATCATCGTTAGTCACACGCAACACAATTGTAAGGTAGGCAAGATTGCACCTTTGCAATCTATCGATACAATCTCTCACTACACAAAAATCACAGTTGCACAGTTGATGGTCCTCGTGCAGCATGCACATTTCAATTGTTTTTGTAGTTACTACACTGGTCTGATTTTGTGCTAAGTTGTGCTATAAGAGTTTATTTTTGAAGTTTTATTTCAAATGGTTTTGTAGAAGATTGTAAATTCATGATTTTGATAAGTAGGCCTATCTGATTCACAATCCAGCAACCAAGTTGTGGTAATTTTTTTCTGTGACTGTAAATTGTAATTTATTTTATGTTTTGAATAAACACCACCAAAAATCTTTTTTTGCATGCTTGCATGCTTGCGTGCATGTGTGTCAAATATTTAATCAAAATGAGCGCATCACTCACACACACATACATACACACACATGTACCCTTTCCTCCCCCTACCATGTTTAGCAACAGTAGTCAACTTGAAAGTCTTCAACAACACTAGCTAATATATTTACGCTTTTTAAGTTTTGGAACATTACTTTGAAACTTTGTTTTTAGTGATAAGATTTAATGTGACACACAGCATTTAGTAGATTAGACTGCCATTGATAACGTTATGATTTTTGTCTTTTTTGGAAGGTTTCCAGAGCTGCGCACAAAAATTGGTCAGCTCATGGAAGATTACATCCAAGCTCTTCGAAGCAAAGATGAGACTCCTGGTTCTTTGCTCGCCATGACTAGGGATGCTGAAGCAGCCATCCTGGAAAAGTATAGAGCTGATGTGGCAGCTAAACAGGAAGGTATAGTGATTCACATTCACAGCATTGTTTGACAATTTTTTAAAAGAAGATTTGTTTGTTTTGCAGTAGTTTAGGTTGCATGATAATTGGACACTTTTCATTGTGAAAAAAGGAGCAAAATCACAAAATGATAAACCACCAAAAATTACATTTGTTATACCTCTATGCAGTTAGTTCCCTAATTATCAGTGGCGTAGCAAGATTGGACACTATTTATTGTGAAAAAAAGGAACAAAATCATAAAATGAAAAACCTCCAAAAATTACATTTGTTATAGTTCCCTAATCATTAATGGCGTAGCAAGATGCCCACTGTTCACTTGAAAAATGTTAAATCTTTATATTATAAATGTTCTTGAAATGTCAGCCGTGGGCAGATTTTCTGTAACATAAGACGTGCAACATTCGTGAGCAGCAGTTGCATTTTACCTGTCCTGTTTTGTGCTCATCGCATCTTACCCAAACCTGAGCAATGAGCCATACGCCACAGCCAGTCAGCGCAATGTCTGGTGTACATTTTTCGGCGAGGTACGGGAGGACAACAGGTGCAAAATACTACCTTTCTTTGCTGTATATCAATTTTGTGTAGCATCAACTTGTGAGCAGGAAGATAAAAATTAAGTCATTCCTCTTTGTCTCTTTAACTTCGGCTCCAGGGAACAATGATAGTGAAGATAGGTATCACATTTCCTTCCCTTATGAGAAGCAGTATTCAAAACAGCAATCAATGAAAAAAAAAACAAGAAATATTAAGAGTAGCTATTCAGTAATAATATTTGTTATTTTTGCAGTGTTGACCAAATCAGGCAGGATAAGCGATTTTAACACTTAAAACTTCTTTATTATTATTATTACTTTCTAGGTTTATATGTTAAAATGTATTAATATTATCTCCATTATTTTATTTTTGATTATTCAATAAGGAATACATTTTTTACTACTAACATTATTTCGAAAATACTGAAACTAACATAAATTAATTTAACTAAGTAACTATATAAAACAGTCTTACTCGTAACATACTGACATTGTGCAAACAATTTAAATTGCATAATTTCTCTGTTACTTTTCCACTGTCTATAGTACCAGCATACCTAAAATATTAGTGATTACAATACCTAATATACCCATACCCACTTCCCCTCACATGATGGTACTTTGCAGAGAAAGGATGAGGTGGTTCATGGGTGTTGTCGGGAACTAGTAGTCTGGTTTTGAAAGAACGAGAGATGGTTTTCACCTGTTTTTCTTGGTGTATGTTACATCACCTTTGCATGCTGCTTTTGTGTTACAGCATTTGTAATCTCAAATTCAGTAGTTGCTAGACAAATGTGAAATAACAAAATTATTTATATAATTGTAAACGGAATTTTTTTTTTTCTGCAGCGAAGTGGAGTGATAGTAATTCATGTTACATATATTGTGATAACATGTTTAAATTTGAGGGCTGAAGTTTGAAAATGTAGTGAGTGAGGCAAAAGGATGCATGTAAATAATGATGAAAAATTTTTGTTTACTTCTCCTACTTAGACTTTACCACTGAGTACACAATCCGTATTGTATACATTTCCAGGTTTATCTGTGGCCTTTTAAATTAAAAACCAGACTAGGCTTAAATACCGAGATAACACGAAAGATGTACCTAAACCAATTACATTTTATAAAACAAATCTTTTGTATTTTCCAGGGGAAGAAACTCTTGTGTCCATGTTTGACTAATTAAAATAAGTACCTGCATGAGGATTTTAATGTAACCTTGATGAACTCTCCTATAATGTATTAAATGTAGACATATTTTAATTTCTTGTTGTGCAATGTTGTCTAAGTGAAAATTTATTTTAAATATTTCCGTGTAGCCATTTTATCTATACTGACTATACAAATCATAGGTATCTAACTGTTGTTCCTAACATACTTGTGTGCTGACTGAGTAAATTAATTGTAAAAAACTATTTAACTTTTTCAATTATGTTGATTTAATGATTTAGATATCTGGCAATACATACTCTGTAGTGCTTGATCGTTAATTGTGTTTCACTTGTCTGTCGGTATTAATTAGATTGTAGAAAATTTTAATTTTATTTGATATTACAATTTGTGCTTGCTCTTAAATTAATACACATTCTAGCACCACTACTGCTGTGCCATAACCAACAATGCCATTTTCTCACGTCTTGTGTACAGGGTTCTGATGATCCTTGACAATCCAAAAAAATATATAAAAAATCAATGGCCCTTAAGAGAGTGAAAAAATTGTCACGTGCGTGAAAGTGTTTAATTTTTTTGAGCGTTTATTTATGTGGTTTTTATTCATGGCAAATTGAGTGGTGTGTGACCGTTATGTGTACAGGAAAATTAATGGTACGTACAAATAGTTTTTATTGGAGCTTGTTATGTTACTTTTTTCCACTCTGCATTCTACCCTTCCTCTTGTCTTGAGCTACAACTATTTTGGAGTTGATTGTATTGAATTTAATTTCCTGAGTTCTCAAGTACATGCCATGAAGATGCTGGGAGGAAAGTTATTTTCAGTGATGTGTGGCTCTTTCTCAATATTTATTCTTTATGGTTATTGAACGTGTCTGATGATGATCAAAGACAAGGTTTTCACTTTGTTGTAAAAATTTTAACATAGGTAGCATGAGAGAAACTGTTTTAAAATCTCCTAAAAAATGAAGAGTAAGTGTAAGTTCGTCTATTATGAATTTTCTTTGCCATGTCTAAATTTATTGTAAGACATCAAAAATGTCGGGTCCTCGGAAGTGCTAGTAGAGTGCTTGAAATTTGTAGCTAAAATGAGTGGGAACCATGGAGAATCATATATGCCTAAGGTTAATAACGTACTTGTGTTGTGGTCAGAACGTGAGCGGCAGAGACAGCTTGAGAAGCAGCGCAAGGAGCAGCGTAAGAAGGAGCGAGTAGAACTGCATGAAGAGAAGCAGCACGTGGATGCTAATCTTGGTGACCATGAGAAGTTTGACCCCGAGACAATGGAGGATGAACATCTCAGCACTGCTGTAACATCTGGCCCTGCCGTCTTGCACCACGAAGAAGTGGCTAAGGTAGCTCACGCGCAGACCCATGCTGTCAGCCACGGAGAGCCGGTGAGTGTTAATGTTAGCGTCTGTGGTTTATCTTGGCACGTGAGGTGTACATTGGTTCAAGTCTGCTAAGTCCTAGCATCTGAACTTGTGTTTTCCCAGTTTAATTTTGAAGATTCCGTACTTTCAAATTTATGACGTAAATTAATAATTTTTCTATAGTAACCGCTACCCAGTGAGGACCAGAGTTTTTTTAATATTGTGTCGCTGCTAACCAAATTTTCACATAAGATTTTAATCAGAAATTATTTTGATTTGTCTTTCTGTATTTGACTAAAGAATATTTAGTCTTATAGTGACACCCAGCTTAAATCAGTAATTTTCTTTTAACAGAGAGAATTCTTCCCAGTAATTACCTTTTGTACAAAGTGAATTAATCGAAATTTACTCCATCAAAGGCAGTATCAGTTTTTTCTCTCAGATATTTTTTTGTGCTTTCTTGTAATAAATGTTTTAATTCTTTAATTTTTGTGGGATTTGATAGTGTGTATGTTTCTTGGTGTCATGTTCTAAGCATTTTTGCCACCATTAATTTGTAAATATATATATATCATTCACATACAGAGAGAGATATGTAGAGATAGGAGATAGAGAGATATATAGAGAGAGATAGAGTGAGTGGGGGAATGTTGACAGTAATTTATATTTGTATAGTGAATATTCTGCCTTCAAAACTCTTTTTGCTTTGTTTGTAGACTTTACATACAATAGAATGTCTCTATATCAACCCCATTTAAACTGACCATCTTTCTATAACGACTCGTTTTTGAGGAAGCATAAAAAACTTGGGTGGAAAAAGTAAACATTTTTTAGGGTAATCTGCAGAAAAATTAATTTGCTACATTTTTTTTGTTACCTGTTGCATTTCTCTTGGTGAGTGCTGTACATGCTCACCAGGCCAGCTCATGTTTACAAATAGATATTACCTTTCAGGCAGCCAAATTGTGGCATAATTTTATTTGGAAGACTTCTATTTATTAATACTAATATTTCAGACTTTTTGCTTGGAAAAACGTAGGCAGTGTCCAATGTTAACATTTTTCTAACTGATTGGTGAAAAAGGAGGCTGCAGATACCCTTCTGTGGTACCCCACACAACACGCCATCTCGTCCATCGGGCTAATGCACACCAACGTGGAACACTGGCCATATGGTTCGGGGGCCTGATCCAAGGCCATATCACCTGCCCTTTTGAAGTCCATGCACACGCACAACTTGTTATCCGTGCCGGCTGCGTGCTCTCCAGATGCTTGCGAGGGCGTATGCACACAGCACACACACGTGGGCACATGCCCTTCTCCGTGCTCATGTTTAAGTTTTCTCGGAAACCAACAAGTATTTACAGTTACTGTAACTCCGCGTGCGACCTTGGTGTTAGTGTGTCCAGCAAGGGAGAGAATTAAAGCAAAACAGAGTCATTGTACATCCTGTATAGTCCTTTTACACAGTTCAGTGTACTCATATTTTGAGGTGTTAATTGAAGTTAGCCACTGGTTGCACAGGAGTGCATGGCAAAACCAATTCGTAGAAACCTTACTTGCTATTTCACAAAAATGTGCGCAGGAGTGCACAGCAAAATAAATACATAAAACCCTTGATACTAACAGAACCCTTTACTGGTGGTTTTGGCTGTTGCAAGTCATAAAAAATACCCAAGACCTTATTTGCTAATTTACAAAAACGTGCACAGGAGTGCACGGCATAAATACAAAAGCCTGAGTACTAACTGAACTCTTTTGGTGGTAGCTACGACCGCCGGCCAACTTTCGGTTAACTTAGCACGCAGACGCATTGAACACACATCACGCGGCCCTGCGCCTTGTGCGCACTACCCATGACGGGCTTACACCGGCCAAGAGACGAGGTTGGATGGCAAACTTTAAAGTTAATAATAGTTTTAAATATTTGTGAAATGCAAGTTTTTTAAAAAAAAAAAAGGTGAACAGGTTACTTTTAAGGTTATTTTTCAAAGGTTCATTTCAAAAAGTGTTAAGAAGCTGTGAATGAACTACATGGAGCAGTTTTTTGGTACTATGCGTTTGAAAACAGAATTTTATCTCATGGTAAACCTGGCATAGAATTTTCCCATATTATGAATTAGTGTGTGCACCAAAATTTGGAGGATTGCAACACAATACCACCACTATAAAATAATACATTTGACTGCAGTTTCTTAAAATTATTGTCTTGCTTGTAGGAACAATTTAAAAGCTGAAAGCAGTGGGAATATATTAATATTGTCAGGCCAAGAAGCTGTTTTGGAATATAAAGTTAGTTGGAGTAACAGTGCACTAAGATTGGAATAATTTATGTTTTAATTATTTTATTTTCTTATGTAATACTTATTTGTTAAGTGTTGCGTTGTGTGTACTGTATTTATTTTTATTGAAACTATGATTCTTGACCTCACTTTTGCTTCATGAGAAGAAAAAATGTCCCGATGTCTTGTGTCAATACATTGAGCAAGTAACACCGTGAGTATTTATGCCAGTTGGTATTTACAGTAATATACATGCGGATTTGCAAGATTAAAAAAAAATTTGATTTTAGCAGTGTTGGTTCACAGTGAGTGTAGTTGGTGCTTTTTTGCTTTTGATATTCTGTGTTGTGAGAATCAATCAATCATTTATAAAATCATCCAATTTATACATAATGATTATTACTGTTTACACTCACACTCTCTCTCACACACTCACTTTCTCTCTCTCTCACACACACACACTCACATACTCACACTCTCTCACTCACACACACTCTCTCTCTCTCTCACACTCACACACGCACACTCTCTCACACACACTCACTCTCTCTCTTCTCTCTTTTTTCTTTGATTTTCTGTGGGGATTCTGAGCAATCTGCTCCTTCAGTGCACAGTCATAAGGTGCACAAGAGTGCATGTCAGGGTTTCAAAAGTGAGTTTGCTCTTATTGATGTGTTAGTAGTGCTGTTACAAAGCATTTTAAAATTACTTTACTAAAGATATTCTCGTTATTTTAAATCAGTTTAATGTGCATTCTAAGAAGACACAAAATTACTGTAAACATTCTGAAGCAAAATTCATTCGAAAGTACATAATGTGGAAAAGTACATTTTACTTTAATAAATATTGTTAGTACTGGAGATCTTCCACAATAGATGTGGCTTTAGATCACCTTCAGAAAACACAATTACTGAAAATGAAAATACAAATGCTTTTCCCGCCTGATGCAGGTTACATATGGATGAGATGAGATGGGGGTGGAGACAGCAGAATGAAAATGAGGGAGGAAATTGGAGAATCCAGAGAAACCCCCACACCATAGCAGAGTCCACCTCACTCCCCACATGAGAACCCTCCAGCCAAGAACCGAAACCTCGTAGGTGGGAGAGGCCGCGGTGATGTAGTGGTTAGACTACTTGCCTCCCATCTATGTGTACTGGGCTCGATTCCTGGTGGGGCCGCTCTTGGATTTTCACATGTCGGAATCGTGCCGAACGGTGCTGCTGGTTGGCAGTTTTTCTCAGGGATTTCCTGTTTCTCCCACCCTTTCATTCTGGCGCTGTTCCTACACACCTTACTTCACTCTCATCGGCTCTCAAGACCTAAATGTTAAGAGCCACCCAAATCTACTCACTCACCCACCCACCCACTCACACACCAACCCACTCATCTACCCACCCACTCACCCTCCACCCATGCACTCACTCACCCACTTGCCCATGCACTCACCCACTCACCTATGCACTCACT
>NQII01001943.1:134992-187661 GCA_002778355.1 Clitarchus hookeri | reverse complement strand
CCTGCTCACAACGAGACAACGCAAATGACAAAGAGCAAAATTGTGTTTTTTATTTGGCAAATGGCACAAAGACGAGAGGTTAGAAACATTGTACTGATGTTATTTGATGCAAATATGTCGTCTGATGACAAAAAAGACAATGATAGCAACTTTCACTGATAACTACTCTCACTTTTATTTGTAAATAAATATCCTTCTATGCTTCTTACAAGATGAGCAGTACGTTTTATAATACATCTAATGAATAATTCTTCCAAAAAAATGGTTATCTCAAATTTTCCAAGTACCTAACATGCACTCATGTGACAGTGGGAAAAAACAATCACTGCTGTATATTTCAAAAGTTTATCTGATAGATGAATTTGTGATTCTATCATCAAAATCCTCTCTCATTTGTATAATGTCTCTAGAAAAGGTGAAAAGCATTGGAAAAGTTATAATTGGTGGTGGTTTTGCAGACATTTTCAGTGAGGCGAGAGGTATATCACCGTGAGAGCAAGAGTGTGTACTTCACTCTGGCATTTGCTGGAATCGTCCTGATGGCAGCTGTCATCGTTGGCATAGCAGTGCTGCGAAGGAGAAGTGCTCGTTCTCCTCACAACCAGGCAAGTCTCCCTCCCAACATTCCTGTATATTGTCTGTCACCTCACATACCTGTTGTTTGTTTCCTGACATGTGGCTCTTAGTCTTGATTCATGATGTGAAACAAGTATCTGCTAAACAAGTACATTTCAAAATGAAGGTAGGTAGTCCTTATGATATGGCTCATGGTCGCAGAGTATGTGTACAGGAAGCGACCTCGACGTGCAGGTATGTAGGAATTGGCAAAGTTTTATTTCAGATTGTGTGCATGAAGAGTCTCAGCTAACATGAGTTGTTTCATTTACAAAGAAGATTACATAATTTCCATTTCTGATATCCTGCCATGTTTTGTTGTTGATGTTCTTTAGCATAGTTTAGTTGTGTCTCTCTTTAGTGCACTTTAATTATTTATAGTAAACTTTCATTTTAATGAAAATGAATGAAATGAGTTTTCAATTTGCCGAAGAACAGGACCACAATGATTTACTCATATAAGAGGTTAAGGGGTACCTTCATTTGTACAATAGAAAATTAACTTTCAAAATTCTATAATAAAAGAAAATTCATGGAAAGAGATTGAGACTATAATGATAACAAAGTATAAGTACTGAAAATTGTTTACTTGGTATTTAGTTTTCTAAATTGCTTGGATAAACTTTGATTAGGCCTACTGTATGAATATAAGTAATTCTGTTTCGCTTGCATCTATTATTATATTTTACCACTTTGGTTTTTAAGTGAAATGCTTGTCAAAACAAATACAACAACACATCCTCCCATTTCCCCATATCCTTATTGCTAAAATTTAACCTCCGGAGAACTTAATGAAATTCAACCTAAATAACTTCATCTTGCCAAGATGCCAAAGGTTCAACTATTTTTGGCAGAATGAAAATGAGTACGTGACCATCGTGAACCACAATTGTTTTCCTTCACATGTACTCATTTTTCGTAGTGAACCAAGATTTACTTGACTGTTGCAGTGTTGTCATTTTCAAGGTATTGAGTCAAGGAACAATTGGAAAGGGAAGTGGAATTATTTCAATATTTGGTTAGCAATATGAAGTATAAATGACTGTAACATTGAGCAAGGTTTATGTTAACTTTTAGCAATTAAATTGGCTGTAGATTATAAAATTGCACCCTTTCTTCCGTAAGCATAAGGCTGTTACATACTTGTTTTGTGTATGATAACCCAGCCTCTAAGGATGGAAAGGGGAGTTTTTGGAATTTCAATGTAAAATATATGCTTATATGTCTTTATTTTGCACATTCGAGGCACAGAAACAAGGGAACGATAGAGGTGACACTTGCATAGCATGCAAAGCAATGCAGTGAACTTAGACGCAGCTGTATTGTAATACTGTGTAACTGTGGGACAATAAACAGTGACCTTACCATTTTGTTGATGGAAAGTTTGTAGCAAATTTCAGTATAATTCCCTGTACTGCAGGTATTCAAGTGTATATTTTAAGATATATGTCAGTCGAAAAGATGCTACCTAAGCTTCATTGAAGGGGTTCTTCTCAGTAATGGGTACAGTATTAGAGTACTGTGTAAAGTATGATTTATATTTGTAGGAAAATACTATATGGTGAACACATTTGATAGTTTGGGTTTGAAATATACATTCCGGACACCTTGCAGTTCAGGTTCATGCACCAGTTAGGTGGATGTTTTGAGAGAAAGGATTGCAGGAAAGGGATCTGTTAACTAAAATGAGAGGCAAAAATTGTAGGCTGTTGTAATCTCAACAGAATAGGAGATAATATTGCATGTACAAATACAGCAGGTGGTGTGCAACAGATGAATTGCAACAGAGTTTGTTTGATGCACATTTAATTTTTAGTACCTTAAAACATTAACCTCAGTACACAGGCAGCATATATATAACAGAACAAAAGGTTGGATAATCTGTACCCTAGATATGTTGCTAGTTAGATACGCATGCTAATGTTCCATTTTTATTTCTTTGTTTGGTTTTTTTCGTAGTTATAAAATTAATCATTTAAGAAACACACTTTTGAAAGTGATGTGGTGTCGAATGTCCAGATTTACTGAAATTAACCAAAACAAACTCTTAAATGATTATTACATTGCATTTTCATGTAAATTCACAAATTGTGGAGGTTATAACAATTTGTAACTAGAAAGCATGATTGTATAGCCTGGTCATGGTAAAGTGAGCACTTTTGAGACCCTAGTAACTTTTTCCTTTCAGCCATTTTTTATCCTTTAACCACAGTTTTAAAAAAATATTGCCACATAAGTAATAAACACAGTGTGTGTATTCCACCGGACCCTGAAGTTAACATCTAAGTCTACAATAAAATATATTTATTGACTATTATTCTAAGTGAGAGGGCTTTCAAAAGTGTTCACTTTACTGTGAATGGTCTATAGCATTGTATAGCTTCTGTATGGTTTAAATTATTTTCCATCATCTCTAAACATCAACTGTACCTATCATTTAGGTAAAACTTGTAATAAAATGATATATTATTTCATTAATTACATCACATAAATAAACTTAAATAAACTGTTTACGTATGCGAGCCACAAATTTATAATAAGTGAGTGCAGCCCGTCAGTATTGTAATTATTTGTAAGTAGCCCAGTGAGATAACCAATTTTAGCCTTGCCATAGATAGCCTGTAATTTAAGCAGTGACAAAAGAAAGTTTGTCCACCTTTCAAGGTGATGCATGGAGTAATGTACTTCACTAAATTTCATCTAAAACACATCTCCCCCACCTTCTAGAGTGGGGGAGATGTGTGTGTCACTTATCAGATTTGTTTCTGGTATAGTACATATCATTGGTGTGCGTGCCTACCTGACTAATATTACTCAGGTTTTCATTGTACAAATACAGGTTTCTTGCAAACATCCAAGTACTGTAACTCCTACTTAACAGTGTTGTATGTCATGTCCATTCATCATTGAATGGATGTGCACATACCACATCTGTCGTGCTGCTGTTCAGCAACTGCCACTTGTGTGATACATAGTGCGGCTACCCTTTGTTATCTTTTGTTACACACTTTCTGTTCAATGGTACTACATATGTTGCAAGCATCAGTATCAAATTATATTTTTATAAGTGCTAAAGTAATATTGGGTATGTTTGTACCAATACTTAATGTCCTTTTCCTTAGTAAGGAGCAAATCTTAACTACCTATATGTATTTATTTTATGCCCGAGCTCTATTTTTAAATGAAATGTGTCTTTCCTGCACAAAATTTCTTTTTATTAATGCAGAGATTTTTACATGGCTGGCAACCGATTTTTACATGGTTGGTAACTTTACTCAAATTTAATTTCCGTAACTGTTGTCTACAAATACTTAGATTGATATTTTGTAGGTTTAGGCTAGCTGAAAAGCGGTGTAATGTAAGATACAAGTAAGTGTAAAATAAAAATGATGTAGCATAATTTTCCCTCCAACTGAGGCCCACTAGTGTTTTATGCAAATCTTATTAATATTATGGGTCATAATGTGAATGCAGACAAAAATTTTACTTTTTTATTACTGTACCGCTAGGTAGTGGTTTGATGTATTGTCCCACTTTTCAGTTTTCCCACACTTTAAAATTAATTGCAACATACTCATGGTATCCTCAAATTCTATAATCAGCCAGTCATCGGACATTTCACTGGACTTATTTCACCAAGTTCAACATTGTAATGCCTAAGTGATTCACTGGTATATATTTGGGTACATTGGTAGAAGTGTGTCCACAACTGTCACGTTCTGTTTTATGACATTTCTATGCATTTTGATATCATTACAATACAAATCACTAATCAGTATTTACATTTGTTTGGTTATTTGCTCTGCACACCAGTACTAAAAAATGTGCCTAACAAATATTATATAAAATGTCAAAACCTTCTTGCAACTAACCATCAAAGAAACATTTTGCCAGTAAATGTTAATGTGGGAAAGGCTCTGCAAAGCTAATACTGTTGCAAAAATGTATGGACTTGTCTTGTGACACACTGCATTACGTAGACATAGATGTGTGGTCATGCTTACTTGGGTTTAGAAGCTGTAATATTTAATTATCTTTTTAATATCACCTTGTATAATTCATTTTAATTTGTCAATATTCTTTTATCGTAAAGAATCTTGTCTTCCAGGGTTTTGTGGAAGTGGATCAAGCTGCAACGCCAGAAGAGCGACATGTGGCCAACATGCAGATAAATGGCTATGAAAATCCTACATACAAATATTTTGAAGTGAAGGAGTAATTTTTTTAGGAGAACATAAAAGCCATTCCTTCCACAATATAGCAGCTAGCCGCTAGAGTGACTTGAACGTGTGAAACCGTGTTGTTTTTACTGCTGTTTGTTCATTTGTTTGTTTGTTTTAGTGTACATAAAAGTGCTATCCATATCCAAATATTAATATACTAAAAATATTTACAACTTAAAAAGGAAAGTCAGTTACATTTAAATAATAATTACTGTGTTTGGATATGAAGTAACCCTTACCTTTACATGTTATGGAAAAGTTAATTTAAGTCTTGACCACAATGTCATGTAATCCAAATCTATCTTAAGATTTTCGTGTTGTGATGGTAATCATGTTACTTGCAAAGGAGTTGTAATTTAGATGAAACCTGAATCAGAGTCAGACGAGTCTTACTTTGCTATAAGAGCCTTTTTAATTCATCATCATCGTACTTTTTTGAGATGTAGCAAACAGGTTATTTTAAACACACAACAATGTGAGCAGCTATTTTGGTTGTACCCCTCTTAAATTAAGAGAGGAATTGGATAAAATAATAATTTTCTTGAAACATTTTTAGTTTATGGTTGCTAGCACTGTATCATCTTAGGCATATTATCTCTATATTTTCATATAACGGACTAATTTAATTATCAAAAATATTTCATGCCTTGCCTTACTAAATAATACAGGCAGAATACCAAAGTTTTAGTCTAATTTGCCATTTCTTGTGCGATAGTAAAAAGTACATTTCATTTTACATGAAGATCACGTTGAGGCCAACTGCTGGCATTGCTAAATGTGTTTTCCTTGCATATGTATAGATGTGTGTACAGATTTACAGATTATAATTTTTTGATAATAAAAGGTGGATGCAAGTGGAGTATTTTAAGTGGTCCTATCATTGTAGGATAGGAAACAATAATATAGGATAAACATTTTACTGTCCATTATCTGAAAACTTTTTAAATGCAGTATGTATTTGGAAACGGAAATGCACAATAACATTCACGAGTCTTTGGTAATACTGACCAGATGTGATAAAAATACTTGTGCTAACCATTCGTTTCATACACTACTACACGTTATTTATACTTTCACTTTAATTATAATACTTATTCTGTGTGGCAGAATCGTAACATCATATTTTAGAAGGTTCCCCACCTATAGTTGAATGCACTCAACATGTGTTAACTGTTCCATGTTCTGCGTTCCTTGTGTTCACCTCCAGATGTTTGTGTAAAGTTTGTACTTTGTAGGAAGTCAGTCTGTAGTATATAAATCAAAGGCATTTCCATGGTATTTGCTTTGTGCTAATTATGAGTAGTGTAAAATAAACGTGGTAAATTATTTAGTTGATATAAACATGAATAAATATATCAATATTTTGCACTTCAACTTTTAAAAGTTACTTTGTTGTATGTACAGGTATATAATATGCTGTATTACTTTTGCAAAAATAAACCTTACTAATTTTTTAAAATTCTATTATAGTGATATCTGACATAAAGTCAGATATAAAAAAACCAAACAAATTTGAAGAGTTACACTTGCTTGTGGTAATACTCACTGTTGTAATTTTTGTGATATGTTTTAAATGTTTTAGTGTTTCATGTAGTTGAGATTTGTGGTACATGGACAACAAATATTGTATATGTATACAGTGAATATAGCTGATTAGAGAGTAGGATAGCAACAAATTAGTTAATTGGTTTTATGAATATGGAAGAAAATAAGGGTGAGATTGCTGTGCAAGTTTTTTTTGCAGGTTCTCAACTTGAAATACGTGTATGTGTGTTGTACAGTCCTGTAAGTAACCAGAATTTTTTTAACCTGATTCCATAGATCTGATCTGTCTCATGTGTTGCTCTAGGAGTGTCTGGACAAATTATCTTGAAATAATTTGCTTTCTAAACATTTCCTCATTTGCCCCTTGCCTAAAACACAAGTATTTATGGCTTTTAAGACAGAGAAGCACTCTTCAAAAGTTGACTGAATAAAATAAAGCTCTTGCTTATTATACAATGACCACAGAGAACTACCATATGTCCAGCTGATTTAAAAAGTGATTTATGTCAAATTACTAACCAAAAGTAATATTGCTTCTCTGTCTTGAAAACCAAAAGACTATACAGCTGAATGCCAACCAGAGTTTGCCAAGATAATATCTCTATAGGAACCAAACTCAGCATTAATTTTTTAAAACCATTTATGTACAATTAAGCACTGTTGGCAGTAAGTGTAAACATGCAAATATAAACTGATCAGCCAAAATGAGCATTAATAATAATTTTAATTGAAGTGCAACCATTTGAAGGGATAGTTTTGTAATTTGTCAAGAAACAAGTTATGAAAGTGGTAACACAAAGTACAACTTTTCATTATGCATTAGTGTGCATATTAATAAAAAAAATATGCAAAAAAATTATTATTTAAACTACTGTATATGGTAAGTATACTTATTGGAAAATGTTGCCATACCGTTGCTAACTCACCCTTCTTCCTGTGATGTCAGGTGCCGGGATTCTATAGTGAACTCTGGTTGTTACATCTGCTGTGAAGGAAGTTGTGGCTTCTGTGCAATTTTTAAATATGCATTTGGAGACACCCCCAAATTTGGATTGGCAGTGTGACTTGACAGTGAAGGTATGAGCTATCCTGCAGATGTCAGCACTGCCATTCATAAAAATATGATGCTCACAAGTGGTTGTAACTCTCAATTGTGGTTGGCATCTAGCACATATTCATAGTGTATTATTTCTTCCAGCACCTGCAGGATATATTGTGTTCCGTGGCCATTGTAACACTACTAACAATAAAACTAATTTAATAAATTGCCTTTTTTTTTTTTAATTATTTCCATATAATGCACCTGTTTTTATATTGTAAAAGTATTTATTTCTAGTCTGCACATTATTGCTACTCAGGAGCTTAGTATATCATGCAGTGAAATAGGATGCCACAGCTTATGAAAGCTGAACTATAAGCAAGTTTATGAAAACATTTCTTCTTAGCTTGATCAAGAAAAGAGGGAAAATAAGCCACTAATAATTTGTTTTGTGGAAATAAGTTATAAAAAAGAACAAGCAAGCTCAGGTGTACCGAGGTTGATAATTAAGTGAAGGTCTTATTTTTAATTAAATAAATGTACCAAATATAAATTTTGTATTTATTTATTTATTTATGTTACTAAAGTATATCCACTCATAATAAACTGAAGAAGGAAAGCAAGTCACAGTTGCACAGCCTTAGTAAAATACCTCCTACTGTACTTTATTAAATACAGAACTCGGTCTCCTTGTTACGAAAACACTGACTTCATCATGTTTTAATGGAGGACCACGTGCATTACGACTTCTACTGATCTGCCATATTGTAAGACTGACCAACATGCTTGGTCGCAGTAACTGCATCAGTCAAGTTCACTTGCAGCACAACATAGAATAACTAGAGTTATAGGCACTGCCGATACCTATTTTAACCGATACTTCCTTGCAAATACAGTCGATATCAGATATCAATGCAGTGAACTCTACAAAGCTGAAAGTAAAAAAACTAGTGCACCCCATTTTTGCAACCAGTGTTGTTATTTCCTTAAATTGTTTGCGCAAAGGATGTAAAAGAATGTGTTTCTTTAACATTTATTCTATCAACTTGGCCATGACTTTTTGTTCTAGACTTGATACAGACAGTTATTGTGTATGGCCTAATAAACACATAGCCCTATTTATTTTTTTCTTCTAATTTTGTAATAGATGTGACTTTTTAAGTTGGCGCCTCACATAAAGCTGGGTTTACAATTAAAAATCATGAATTAAGAATTGTGCAGTAACCACAGTTCTTGCACACAAAATGTATTCTGAATTTAGGATTCCGAATTCACATGATAATTCGTAAGTCCAGCTGAAGAGAACTTGCGGCAAGCCTGCCCTCAACTCTTGTATTACAACTATTCACAACCTAACCTTAAATAACACAACCGTATATAAAGAGAGATCATTCTTTAAAGCAGACATTTTCTAGTAAAGAAGTTTATTAGTGTGAACTTAATTCACAAATATAATCATGCACACGCCTTTTTCATATTTTTGATGCTTACATTACTGTAAACAATAGTTTCCAGCCAACAACACTGACTGCTCTGTTCTGATTGGTCAGTACCACAAAACTTTTACTTAAGTTGTAAAATGCTGTATATCTGTTTGTTTTAACACCTAAGGAAATTCCAACATCACACACACCTGCCACGTTCAATTGGAAACCAACATTTCAGTTCTTATGTACTTGTTATACCTCACATGTTAACACTTAATTTTTTAAATTTTACACCCAGCTGAAGAAGTGGAATGAAGCCAGTTGTCATTCCCACACCAAAACATTATTATTTCAAATATTATTTCATGCCCAATTATTTTCCACTTTAAACAGAATTAAAACTTGCTCATTTATGTCGATAAAGTAGAAATTCAACTCAATTATTATATTACTTAAACTTTGTGTGGTTACCAAAATGTTAACAAAATTGAGAAAACTGGATGGTGTTCAACAGATAGTAGCACAGTAATAATCAAGAATAAGAGTTTTTCCAAAAAAATGGCAAAATAATACCGGAAAATGGTTTATATGGACATTACTAATCACACTTAATACAAATTTTGTCGGGGGATAATGTAATTTGCAATACAGGGGATGGACAAAATAATATGAACACCATGCAATATAGTACATTTTGTTGCATGTTGGCAACACTGCTTCCGTGTAAATAATGTGGCGCGTATGTATTGCACAGTTTGTGTGCCAAGACTTGTAGGTTATATTTCAGTGTATTATACGCTTTGTTCTGCGACGGTTAAAACAAGCGATCGGTGAAATGTGTGATCTCTCAGACTTAGAAAGAGGGCAAATCGTTGGTGCTCGTAGCGGGAGCGTCTGTGACGAAAACAACTGAATTGTTTAACGTTTCACGAGCGACGGTATCCGCGGTAATGACAGCGTACACAAAACATGGTAAAACATCATGAGACCGACGAACATTAAAAAGAATTGTGGCCAGACAACATAAAACTACCACGGTAAAAGTGACAGCAGAACTCAACACTCACTTGAGTAATACTGTTTCGACAAAAACAGTACGGCGGGAGCTCCACAAAGCTAACATTCATGGAAGGGCTGCAATTGCGAAACCCCTTATAACGGAAGTCAATGCTAAGCTGCGAAAAAAGTGGTGCCACGATCATAAAACCTGGACACCTGATGATTGGAAGAATGTGGTATGGTCCGATGAATCATCGTTTACATTGTTTCCTACAAACGGCCGGGTTTATGTATGGAGAACTCCAAAAGAAGCCTACGATCCGGACTGCCTGC
This sequence comes from Clitarchus hookeri, assembly GCA_002778355.1. Taxonomy (NCBI): domain Eukaryota; kingdom Metazoa; phylum Arthropoda; class Insecta; order Phasmatodea; family Phasmatidae; genus Clitarchus; species Clitarchus hookeri. Next base: position 177,480 of record NQII01001943.1, on the reverse strand, counting down.
TTCCTACAGTCAAGCATGGGGAGGTTCCGTTATGATTTGGGCGACTGTATCGTGGTATTCAGCTGGTCCTCTCATTCACATCACTGGCTGGATTACTGCGAATGAATATCTCTACATCCTCAATGATGAAGTTCGTACTATGACTAGCATATTGCTGCCAAACACTGCCATATTCCAAGATGATAATGCGCCCATACACACAGCCAAAAAGGTTCAGTCTTGGTTTGAGGAGCATCAGAATATCATCAAACATCTTCCCTGGCCAGACCTCAACATAATTGAGGTTTGCTGAACCATGTTAAATGCGAGAATACCTTTGGAAACCAAACCTTAATTCACAAAACGTGATTCACAGGGAATGTTTATGCCAACACGCTAAAGTTATACAGGTATAAACCAAGTAATCAAGTGTTGTCGGAACATCATTTATTTTTCAAAGCCACCTTGTCTATATTCACGAGAGGATTGTACTATGTAACGTGGAAGTACTAGAAAAAATATACGTATAGTATATCAAACAAAAAGACGTTCCCAGGTGTTCTTTATGAGTGGTTTACGTGTATTGCCATGATACATTTGTTGAACAACAATGCACAAAGACAGGAAACATATGTGCATCAACTGTGGTCTTCCGGTTTAATTTTACCTATTTCCCGTGATGGTTGTATACTGGTAGTGTGTGGAAGTGCAGTCAGTATACAGTGTAAATTTGACAGTGCAAAGGTTCATATGTGAAGTGTTACATCTAATTACTGTGTGGAGATACGAGTATTGGTGTGGAGTTTCGACACATTAGAATAGAAGGTAAACATGTCCTACATGTGAGTTATCAGCAATACATCACCAAAGAACTATATTTGCTGCTTACATGGGTGAGTAATGTCATTTATAGTATAGTTTTTGCGCGGAAAGTAAGCGTAGTGAATTGTACTGTGAAGTATTGCATTGAAGGGTTTACATACTGCTGCCGCCTAGCCTTGTCATATGCTGAAGACCTAACCAAATTGAACTTAACTTCACAATACATGAATCACAGATCTAAAACATAGACACCACTTACTAACACATAATTGTCTGCCACTTCATCAAGGTCACTAATGTTTAACCATGCCATTACTCAAGTTACGCTCCAGAGTTGTCTTTTGTGAGGTCGCATAATAATATAAACACTGGATTGAACTTCTGAAAGAAGGGGGGAAAAAAACCATCTTTCTGTGAACAAATAGATTAATTAAAAGTTAATTTCAAGATAAAGTTTTTTTCCGTTTGTGAAGGTTATTAGGACAGGCGAGGCGATGACTTTGCGCTGTATTACAAATAAAACATTATGCACCAATTTTTTTTAAAAAACTTTTTTCTGACAGTTCAGTACTATGAAACCATTATTCTCAGTTTGGATAGCAACAAAGGTGCTGATAAACGTCTTGCAGAGATAAAAAATTCTCATGAGGCAGCAAGAGGGGGAAAGGAAATCAGGACTATTTTCCTCCATGTGATAGAGACAGACTAAATCAATACTTACAAAATGGCCTAAGAAGCTGTGCCTGACAAGACGTTTTGCTTACAGTTTGTTAGAAAATATGACTTCATTAATTTACAAAGTGATGATATTTTAAAATGTATTGTGTTCCAATTAAAATTATTCCTCAGAACTGCAGATACAATCACAAGCTACCGTCAGAATTAACAATAAAAACAAGGCTGCGAATCGGCTTGAGAGAGATAGAGATATAGATAGATAGCAATATATATGTGTGTGTGTATGTATATGTGTATATATATATATATATATATATATATAAGCTGCATCTGACTATAGACATTTTGTTTTCAGTTTCGTAGAAAATAATACATTATTCATTCATGAAATAATATTTTTAAACGTAGGCATGTTATGATTAAAATTATTCCTCATAACTGATATGAACACACATTTCCATCTAAATTAGGGTAAAAACAAGGCAGTAAATCTGCCTAAGAAGCTGCACCTGACTAGATGTTTTGGTTACAATACTTAAAAAAGTAGACATGTTCTGGTTAAAATCATTCCTAAGAACTACAGATGCGAACACACATTATCGTCAAAACGCAAATATTATCTTTATTACAAAAGATAAGTAGCATGGTCACGTATATTTCCACCACAGCTGTTATGCAAATGAAGAAAAATGTAAACAAATACTACAACAAATCCAATACACACATTTTTCTCACCTTTTATCTTTTGTTTTACTTCATGGCAGACACTGAAAGACGACATGTTTAGTTTGTTTAATGGAAAAAAAAAACTGAGGGAGGACTTGAATTGTGTTTCATGAGGTGGCATCGCTTTTCGGTTCTTCTCTTAAGAGGCAATGATCACTTTAAATTGCATATTGTTTTGTTGGAGCAGTGAAAAATTTTGCTCGTATGGAAATTACATTTAAATTATAAAAACTTGGAAAGCTTCAACTTTGCCGAAAGAATGAAACGCAATAAATGTCACTGTTCCTGCAGATGCAAGTAAACTTGGTAGGTACACATTTATAGCAATGTTAATCTCACACTTATATTATCTATAAAATAAAATGTTATTCTTACACTATAAAACAGAGTTGAAAGGACATTTTTTGGCCATGCACATTTCAAACATTGTAAACCTGTAACTGTTTCGGAATACGTTATTAAAAAAAAAGAAAGAAAATGACTGTTTCTACTCATAATTTTCCCCTAAACATGTTGTATGAAAATCTGTGGAGGGTTACTGCTCTAAAATAACATTTTGTCTGCCATTGATAAGAAATAATTTATTTGCAGAATCGTTCATGTTTCCCAAAACCAACCGACTTAAACTTGGGAATGTAAATTTTTGCTGTGCTTCAATGGCGGATCATGCTATTTTATGAACCAGCGTGCTGGTATTACATTTTATTGAAGACACACTGAAAAGGCACCTACAATAAACTACACATATTGAAAGCAAATACAAAAATAATAAATAACTGCTTGTAAAACATATCATCACCAGAAACAAGCACATTTGTAAGACAGTTCGTGAAATGATTTTAACTCACCTACAAAGTGTTTATGTTACAAGAAAATTTCAACTTAACTTCCAACTTATTTCTGTAGTTAGCAGTAGCATGTGTTTTGACAATCTTAGTGCACACAGTCTCGCAAGTACCCGAATAAGTACTCTTAATTTAGCCTTCAAATTTTTTTCAACACTGAACCAATGTAGACTTAGTATTTTCTTCAAGTTTTATGAAAACCAAATATTAGGTTTATAAGCTTAAAAGTGTTCATGATATGGATTTGTGGAAGCACAGATTATACATTGTTAAAAGTATTGTTTTTTAAGGTATAATTTGCACTTAGTAGTTCTCTTTGCACATTTTTTAATCTTACACATGCCATTAATCTTTAATGCTACTATTCAACTCGCCCTCATAACCTTTAAAGTTGTATTTATTGAAAAGAGCCTTGTGCGTCTTGTCAATTCTGAATTCATGATGTATTTTAATGTCCTTCAAAGTAAGCTGCTAATACTATTTGTACCGAGTTTGTTTCTACAATCTGAAAGAATTATTGATTTGCTAGCTGAGAAGACTCTCTCAACTGCTACACTGGAACGTGGCAAGCCCAGAAGCTTTTTAACAAACACTACCAGGTTCTTGAAAAAAGGGGTTTTATTACCACTTTTAATTTTGTTTATCTTTTTCTAGAAATCTCTGAAACTCAGATTATGTTTGCAGTCAAGCTCCATTTACATTAAGGCCATGGTGGTGTAGTGGTCAGACTACTCACTTCTCACCTAGGTGAACCGGGTTCAATTCTCGGTGGGGTCGCTCCTGGACTTTTTGTACGTGGGAATCGTGCCGGACGATCTCCCGTTTCCCCCCCTCGTGCCGGGGAATCTCCCGTTTCCCCATCCCTTGTACTCCGGCACTGCTCCATACTCGCCTCACTTCACCCTCATTGGCTCTCAAAACCTTGATGTTAAGAGCTGCCCAAATCTCTCCACTCCACCACATTTGCATTAGTACCTATACACCATTCTTTGTCCACATCAAGATACTCATCTTCTGTAATAAGTAGGGAATAGTGTGAGAAAACACCAACACAAGATTTAATGGAATTGCTAAAAAATTTTCTGGATTTAAAAATTCCAGTTTCTTCAAATTTTTCATGTGCTTGAATGGGAATCTCTGGTATATTTGATGAGCCCCCTCTATGAGGAAGTCAAGACATTTGAGTTTAAACTCGTGTATGTCTACAGTACTGTGTATAGCATTGTCAGATGATGTGGCACTTTGGCTCCTAAATACACATCATTTAAGGGAACGTACTTTATAGGGTTCTTGTCCTGAAGTTCCTCTACAGGTGTACAGGTCAAGTAATCAGGTTTTTTGTGACTCCAGAGAATGAGCCAGTACAATATGGAAACACTGTTATATAAGATAAACAGTTTAGGTTTCTATTTTTGCATTCCTCTGTTAAGATCTTTAAAGTATGGCAAAACAAACACTAAAAACTGAAGATAACATTTTAAAGTGGGATCTCTGGGTGAAGTTAGGCTGTTCTGAGCAGCAACAACTCCATATGAGAAAGCAGCATCTTGCAAAAATTAAATTAAAGCTTAATATTGCTGCAAAATCCTCTTTACAAGGAGAAATGACGACCACCTGGTCTGTGCAGGATAAAGTATGTGTGGTTCTGTACCCAAAAACTCTTGTAATTCATGCAATGTTGAGATATTTAAAACTACAACTGAAGTATGTAAGTGTACACATCATGTGTAAGTTGCTCAACAAACCTTGGCAACTTATGACTTGTCTTTGAAGCACAAAGATTGAATGAGTGACAAATTCACTTCAGTACAAATAACCCAGACTACTTTGTTATTAAGGCATGAAGACAAAGAATTTTCAGCACACATAATCACATTTGCTCCATCACCAGCCACCTCCACTAAATAATGTTGCAGTTCTATTCCACATTCCTGGAATAATTTGTGAATGGTATCAAAAAGCACATCAAATGTAGTACTGCCAAACTCAGTAAGACTGAAAAGATTTTCATGCACTTTAAAGTCACTAGCTACTGTTCTAACAACAATATAAAGATGCTTCCTTATAACAGTGACACTTCATCATCCAGGATTGAAACTTTTGGTTTCGCACCTAGATCCTTGCATGATTTCCAATCAATTACATTTTGTCAAGAGCTGTGCGTTATGTACGACTACAGGTAATGTATTTGGCAATCACAGAATCTAGGCAATTTGCGAGATAAGCTTTGATACATGTGAGGAAATACTGAAAGAAATATTGTTTTCTGCAACGAATGCTGCCATAACTGAGCATTTTTCACTTTATCTCCATAACTAGTACTACTATTTTCAACATATTTCTCTGCCTCATGCAAAAAGCTTAACCAAGTCTAGAAAATTACACCTAAGGCACAATGCATCGCATTCGTGCACACTCACTGTAATAATATTTTGCTTAAGAACTATCTATTACTAGTCATTGCCAACACACCTGTTTACTCACTGTTTTTATTTATAATAATTATAAACAAAATATTACAATTTATAAATATAATATAATTATTAATGTATTCAATTTAACCAAAAATGTAATTTTTATGTTAACAGAAGTATAAAATGCTTGAGATACATGTCATATATGGGGTGATTCTTCAAATGTTTGATTCAAAAAGTGTGAAGAAACCATGAATAAACTATAATCTTGCATGCCTCCACTCGGAGGACCCGTAACTACATAACTTAATCAGGAACTATTGTGTACGTACGTGATTCTCTGGCTGACCACCTGTTAACACTTCTGAAATTTATACAAGTCCACATTGTCTCGTGTAGTGGTGGTTAACTATTGCACCTGGAATTCCCTTGCCCTGAAGCAGAGCCTTCAGCTCCATGCACTACCTCTAAGGCCCAAATGTTACCAGCAGTGTGCTTTTCTGGCATCTGCACGGTTACAGGCTCTTGAATTATTTTCTCTTGGATACAATAATTTAATTGACTGCACTAAAATTTCTAACATTTGAGCCAGGTTTTTCTTTCAGAATTTTAATCCACTATCTTTCATTGCCTATCCATGTCCGCTTAACACTTCAAGCCCTAGTTGTGTGACATTGGAAGGGAAAATAGACTATGGTATACTCCTAAAACTGCCATGATTGAACTACAGACCTAAACCTTTGAACTTACCTCTCTCCGTCTAAAACTGCTGTAGGTCAGGGCTGGGCTTAGTCTACTGTACAGCTGAGTCACTGTGCACAGGTAACTGTGAATCACGACAAATCGTGCTTTTATTTTTTAACGAGGCGCTCTTAGCCACGGGGCCATCCCGCACCCCGGCCTCCCACTAGGCGGGAGAGAGGGATCACGCCCTCTCATCGCAGCCATGACAGCGCTCACCATTATTGATAAGACCCCTCTGCCCCAATCTGTACACAGATTGCACCAAGCAAGCCCCGATCTTATATAACAGATCGCCCTAGGCATGTCCTTCCATAAGGCTTGAGACTCTAGCACTCAAATTACCAAGCGTATGGTATGGCCGGTGCACTATCCAAACACCTGACGTGATCTCGGGCACGTCCCCGGAACTGTCCAGTTCAACGTCCGGTTCCATTAGCAAGAGGGGGGATCTCTCCGGAACCTCCTCCAGCATACAGAGTTAACCACTGCCAGCACGAGTCCAACCTCAGTTGATCCGAAGTCCAAGGCAAAACGCCCTGGTGGGCCAAGCGGATCATCCCGTGCTCCCTCTTAATTTTCATGGCACGTATGGGTTTTCCCGCGCCTGACTGCGTCCCCAGCTCACAGACAGCAGCAGTGCGGTCCCTCAGCCATTTCGGGATCCTGCACAACCAGCTATGGTTTTATTCCCTTTTTCTCTTCACCAACACCGTTATCACCTCCACCGCCCGCAAAGCTAGCTCGCCATCATCAAGCGCTCGTCCATTCCCATCCTAGAACTTCTTCACGGTGAAGTTCATGTCTTGGGCCCCAATGGCCTGAGTGCTAAGAGGTACCACACCCCACCATGTGGTCGGGCCTTGGTACTATCTATCGGCCCAAGCCATCACAGCAGATACCCCTTTGACAGTCGCTAGAAAACTGTCTCCCATAGGGACCGGGCGGCAGAGCCCAATACGTTTAAACAGGGGTGGCACGGGAAGCCTTGGGTTGCCATGGATGTCGAGAGGCTGTAAGAGACGCATCATCCATCCTTTCCGGAAACCGGTTAGTAGGTCGGGCTCGGTTACCATAGCCTAGTACTGCCACGCCGCCTCAAATGTCCAGCCTACATTCCCCCCACCGGGGTGACCGTTCGATCCTCCCCCCAGTCACTGTGCACAGGGGTAATGTAAAGTTCAGAGCTCATGGACTTAACCTGTTCTTCATGTCTAAAACTGTTGAAGGCAACTGATGTTGGTGTAACCGCTGGGTACCCAGAGCCATATAGATGCTCCTCGTCTGAGCTTGTCAACAGAATCCTGATACTAAAACGCTGATTAGGAATATATCAGTGTTTGGCCATGCCAAAAAGGGAGTTCATGTTCCCAATCTTACACTGACCTCTTTGTGTGCTGTACACCAGCGGGGAGGGGAAAGGGAGGCTGCGGCCACTGCCACTGCTTGTGCCAGACAGGCGAAAGTTATTCCTCTGCAAACCCCCTTGAATCAGTGATGGAGTAAAATCTTCAAGATTCCTGCCCTGGTGTAACTGCTGCCACCCACACCATCGAAGCAACAGGCCACATCCAACCCTCTCGTCACCTTAGATAATACTTTTAAGAGCCCTGCACTCCAACTACTCAGAGCTGCGAAGGCAGCTGGTTCCCATGACCAGCCCCCCAGCCAGAGCACCTACAAAACTCTCATTCAACCAGCCACCAACACAACTGAAATTGCAACTCTCAGCCACTGGGAATCACAGCTAATCAGTACAGATGGATGCCAGTGAACAAGAAGTGACCAATGTGGAACAAGAAAGGGGTTCTCTGTATCACAAACCTCAAATTCCTGAGGAGTCGAATCCAGAATCCTCACAGCAAGGAGACACTGCACGCCCAATGGGGCACAAACTGATTTTGTAACCAGCTCTGATGAGAGGGAGTGTTCATGGCATTGCTGAGTAATGGTGCTCCAGCTCTGTGCAGGACAGGGCCAAATACTTTTATTGTTAACTATACACTCATTGACAAAAAAATAGTTGCCTCACAAGGAAATGCCAGATTGCGATGCTCTTTAGAAGGAAGGCAAAAGTCACCACGGACAAGAAATGATTAACAATTGAGACTGGTATGAGCAATATTTATTGCATTACATTCAGGTTAATTATGAAAAAAGAAGTTTAAAACATATATAGGGTTATTCAGCTAAGATCTTCACCACAAATATCTTCTGAACCGCTGAAGGTATTGCAATGTTGATTTTAAATTCGTAAATGGCACTACAGGACTTGTAAGAAACCGTCAGTCTGTTTTGGGATGTACGTAATTATTGAGATAATGATATCACATGTGGTTTTTTAAATGGAAATATTCGTATTACTCCCAATAGCATAACATGTTATTAAGCTAGTACAGTGACGTGATTATTTTGAAAACCAGACGAGCACTTTTTGAGCTATAAGGGGGTTTTCATAGGTATATGCATTTGACTGTAGCTGTGATGGGGTAGTTTGTTTGTTGATATTACATACAAATAAAACTTGTGTTTAATTTGATGTTCATAGCTTGATTACAATTAAGTCACTCAGCTATTGTGTCTGTTTCACAGACCACACTAATGCAACATCTCCTAACGGATGATGCAACCTACCCCGTCACAGCTACAGTCAAATGCATACACCTAATAAAACACCCTTATATCCAAAAAATGTGTGCTGGATTTTCAAAATAATTATGTCACTGAACTTGCCGCTTAACAACAAGTTATGTATTGGAAGAAATGAGTATGTTCCCATTAAAAAAAACCAAAGTTGATATAATTATCTCAGTAATTAATTACATCTCACAAGTCACAACAGATGTAGATGGTGTTTTATGAACCCTGTAGTGCGATTTACAAATTCGGAATCAAAATTTTGATACCTTCAACGGCTATTTGGGGTGAACATCTTAGCTGAATAATTCTGTATATGTATGACCTATAGTCTAAAGTGAATTCTGAGGGTGGTACACATTTTTGAAGTTGGACCTGAAGCTAGTTTATTACTATTATGTACCTGGAATCTTCCCCTCCCTTTGACAGCCGCAAAAGTGTGCTATTGGGTGTTGTGCATGTTGTCCACCTGCCAGGTATTGGTATTATTTTGAAATTAAAACACTAATTACTCAAAAATGGATGATGAGCTTTTTGTTGATTGTGACGTGGATTAATAATCCATCATATAAATCCCAAATATGCTACTGCATCATGGAGGTTAACTCAAAATATGGGTAGTAACCATGATTATTTACATGAAATAATTTTATGACCGGGACAGGTGTTTTGGACTTTGCAGATCTTTGTTCAGTTACCCATTATTCAGACACTGTTTTTCATCTTAAATATTTTCTCCAATATTTGCAATAAACTAGTGTTTCAAGTTCAACTTTAAAGATGTTTACAGTCTTTAGGATTCACTTTTAGATCATAGGCCATGGAGAAGTTTTCAACTGTTTTTTTTATCATCATTAACCTGCAGTCAAAGTTTGTAGGTCAAATTTAGACACACCATGTAGACATCTTTCAGTACGACATTGGGCCACTACATTTGGGAACACATTCTGCAAGATGTAGCATGGTGTTTTAGAGTTCACTAATGGTGTCTTTGTGATAATCCATCCCATGCAGCTTGAATATTCACTTGCAGTTCCTGCAGTAAGGGCAGTCACGATAGAGCGGCCAATACCATCCCACACATTTTCAATTGGGGGCAGGTCTGGCATGTGGCTGGCCATAACATCCATGGCTTCAAGGCACACTCTTGAAACAGCAGCGGTAGAAGGACTAGCATTGATCTGTTGGACTAGAACACTGGCATCAGTGTTCACTAATGGCAGCGGCACTGTTTGCAGGATCTCGTGAACAGTCCCATTCGGCTGTTCAGGTGCATGTGATTAAGATCAATGGTGATTGGGCATCATAAAAAGTCGCACCTGACTCCATGAGGTTATGAACGCGTGATGTGTGACAATAAACCTGTGCCACCAAGACAAAAGTTGGACCCATCACTGAAGATCACCAGCTGTCATGCATGGCTCATGCCATCATTGCAGTCTATGGCAATATAGATGTGGTGTTAAGGGCAAGTGTCGTAATGGTCTTGGATGCATGTAGTCGTGCATCGTGTAGCCGTCTGCCAATGGTACTGGCACGCACAGGACGGGCATCATTGCTCGCTGAATGCCCGCAATTGTAGCAATCGGGGCACTCTGCACATGTTGGACAATCCATCTATTCTCCCTCGGTATGGTTTGTGGTGGTCTCCCAGATCCTGTGTGTTGTGCGCGCATGCATTCTTCTATATGGTGCACAGTACAGTGAAATCACCATCCTGCTTCCTGCACACCTACAATTCAACCCCTCTTGAACTTGTCCAATCTGTTTGAAATGCTGCTAAACTCATCTCCAAGGCATACCACACTTCGAAAGGGTGCTACTGTCACAACAGCTCAAGTAAGTTAGAATGGAAAGCATGCAGACAAGGACAATATTATATAGTCCTTGCAGATGTCACTTGAGTGGCTGAGCATGAAATATAAATTGTCTGCATGCCTCACATTGTCAAACCTACACACCATATTTCAATACTGTAGGTTGCTTGCTTGTGGGTGTAAATATTTTTTTAATAATGGTATTATTAATAACCAGTAATGACAAAGTTAGAAAATGCCTGCAAGGGTGAAATGCTGTATTTCCTGGGCTCCTAAGAACCTTGATAAATAACAAGTGATGGGATCCTGGAGAAGCTAACATAGGCCTGGTACGCCATTAGTGGATGTAAGTTTAGTTTTCATTTATTTTTATTGTATTTTTTGATGAGAGTGCACATTACAAACAATCAACAAGGTTGCAATCCAGTAATTCAAATTTTATGCAAAGTAGACATCGAACTTATCAACATTTTGGTGTAATATTGTTAAAATTTATTTCAAAACAGTATTCACTCGGTAACTTAACAAAGGTTTGTAATCTACAGTCATCAAACCCATTGGTCATTTTGTTCCTTCTTTTGTAGGGGGAAATGCGCTATCTACTGGTCTGTTGAATCATCCACCAGTCTAGTGTGAGCAGTACACAAAAGAAAGCATATCACAAACGTACTAAATACATTTTTTACAAGTAAAAATTAGTATGTGCTTGTGCCAGAAATGAAAGCACATACAACAGATCTTAAGCTACATTTAACCATGAATACTCTTGTCTCAAGCTGGCAAATTCAAGCAATACTGTTGATGACCGCCCAGATATGGCAGATGGCTAAGTCGAGTAATTTCTCTCTTGGCGCAGACTACAAACACATTGCCTTACTAGAGTATAGAGACCATTCTGGGTCTTGAGCTTAGGGTCACTGCATACTAGGTACCTCTGGACCTATATTTTGTGTTGGAAACAGTATCGACTGAAGGACGTAGAGACAGAATTACTGTCTCGTGTTGACAAGCTACTGCAACATTTATACATAGGTAGATTTTTTTTTATAACATTTAATACCAGTGTTACAACTTATCAAAGTCCATGAACATAATAAGGTCCTTTAAGGGATAAAGGTCTTAATAAAGTAATAATAAAAATAATAAGGTAATAATTTATTTATAAATAATACACAAAATACTCCAAACTTTCTATTTTCACAATAATAGTTGTCATATGCCATTTACAAATAATATTTACATAATTGTCCATCTCGGAGAAATGTACACAATCGAAAAAAAAAAAAACAGTGAACATTCTGCAGTGCCCAAGCACTCCCGTACACAGTTACTCTCTCCTCATTGGATACCTTGACTTCCGCAGCACTTTTGCACTGTCACTCATAACTGCTGTACACACACACCTTCGTCCACCACCGGTTCTCTTATTGGCTGTCGCAGACTGCCAACCCTCTGGATGCAGATATATTTATAGTTGCAGGCACCCTGACGAGAACATTATTCACATCTCTGCTTGCACAGAGGTAAACAATTGGCCCACTGACAACACTAAAATACAGGGCGAGAATAAAAGAATACCCCAACTTTGAAGGTCTATAACATCAAAACCAAACAACCTACAACCTTGATCGACAAATCAAATGAAAAGTGTAAACGTGAAGTTTGTTTACCATACATTCATAAATGTTCAATGTGACCGAAATTAGCAGCCCGAACGACATCTATGCGATAATCAAACTCGTGCCACTCTCTTGTCAGCATGTCCGTAATTCTCATTTTGAGGTCGTCAATGTTAGCCGCAATGGTGGACGAAACACTTGATCCTTTATGTACCTCCATAGAAAAAAATCGCATGGTGTAAGATCCGGGCTTCTTGGGGGCCAGTGATGAAGAGCCTGGTCACCAGCTACTCCTCGGCCAATCCAGTATTGCGGCAACGTCTCATTCTGAGAAATCATGAAGAGATAATCTGTGCAGTGCAAGTTTCTTCTCAGGCTCCTCAGGCACACTGCAGCGATGGGGAGAGGAGTGTAGACAGATACACCCTCCACACCCTCAGCAGACAGACGGGTGCAGCTGTTTCATTTGTAGATTGCTTGTCCCACAAATATGAGCCACACAGTATACCAGCATTGGTTGGACCAGTCTACCCCCCCCCCCGGCTGTGGTTGGATAATTCCAGCATGTCATGCAGTCCGCCTTGCTACTCGACAGTTCTGGCAGAGGAAAAGATGCCGGGCTTTAGGTAGGCTCAACTCTCCCGATGAAGGGGTGGGAAAGCATGTCTGGCAACAGAAGGGTTGTGGGTGCCACACTGGATTGGACCACAGGGGCACTGTGTGTGTATGTGTGAGGGAGACGGAGAGGGGGTGGGAGAGAGGAGAGGGGAAGGGGAGGGATAGGAAAAGAGAGAGAGAGGAGAGAGAGTGTGTGTGTGTGTGTATATACACTGGAGAGCCAAAAAAACTGGTATAGGCGTGCATATGCAAATAACAGAGGTATGAAACCAATCAGAGTAACGCGATGCGGTCGTCAGCGCCTATATATGACAACAAGCGTCTGGCTGCTACAATGGCAGGTTATCAAGATTTCAGTGAGTTTGAACGTGATGTTCTAGTCGACGCACGAGAGATGGGACATAGCATCTCCGAGGCAGCGATAAATTTGGATTTTCACTTATGACCATTTCACGAGTGNGTATAGGCGTGCATATGCAAATAACAGAGGTATGAAACCAATCAGAGTAACGCGATGCGGTCGTCAGCGCCTATATGTGACAACAAGCGTCTGGCTGCTACAATGGCAGGTTATCAAGATTTCAGTGAGTTTGAACGTGATGTTCTAGTCGGCGCACGAGAGATGGGACATAGCATCTCCGAGGCAGCGATAAATTTGGATTTTCACTTATGACCATTTCACGAGTGTACCGTGGATATCAGGAATCCGGTAAAACATAAAATCTTCGACATTGCTGCTGCCGGAAAAAGATTGTGAACGAACGGGACAAACGATGACTGACGAGAATCATTAAACGTGACAGACTTGCAACCCTTTCTCAAATTGGCACAGATTTCAATGCTGGGACATCAACAAGTGCCAGCATGCGAACTATTCAACGGACCATCATTGATATGGGCTTTCAGAGGCAAAGACCCACTCGTGTACCGTTGTTGACTGCACGACACAAAGCTTTACGCCTCGCCTGGGCCCGCCAACACCGCCATTGGACTGTTGATGACTGGAAACACGTTGCCTGGTCTGACGAGTCTCGTTTCCAATTGTATCAGGTGGATGGACGTGTACGGGTGTGGAGATATCCTCATGAATACATGGACCCTACATGTCAACAGGGGACTGTTCAAGCTGGTGGAGGCTCTGTCATGGTATGGGGCATGTGCAGTGGGCGTGAAATGGGACCCCTGATACGTCTAGATACGACTCTGACAGGTGATGGATACGTAAGCATCCTGTCCGATCACCTGCACCCATTCATGTCCATTGTGCATTCTGACGGACGTGGACAATTCCAGCAGGACAATGCGACACCCCACACGTCGAGAGTTGCTACAGAGTGGCTCCAGGAACTCTTCTGACTTTAGACACTTCCATTGGCCACCTAAATCACCAGACATGAACATTATTGAGCATATCTGGGATGCCTTACAACGTGCTATTCAGAAGAGATCTCCACCGCCTCACAATCTTATGGATTTGTGGACTGACCTGCAGGATTCATGGTATGAATTTCCTCCTGCATACCTTCAGACATTAGTCGAGTCCATGCCACGTCGTCTTGCGGCACTTCTGAGTGCTCACGGGGACCCTATACGATATTAGGAAATTGTACTAGTTTTTTTGGCTCTTCAGTGTATATATATATATATATGAGTGTGCTGGACCTGGCATGACAACATGCAATAATAAAATAATCGGCGCCATTATCGTCATTATTCCACATTGTTTTTGTTGCTTTTCTCGTAATCAGCTTTCGTAATGAAGGAAGTCCAAAGAATTTCTGGCTGAAGGCGAATAGGAGAAAGGAGCACAAATAAAGTAGTTTTATTTATTAACATCAATTATTTATTTGGAGAACAGCATAGCTTTGATTGTAATCATCTGTGAAAGACAATGTAAGCCCTGTCAAAACACAATTTTAACCATTCATATATATATATGTACATAACAATCCAAAACATCCACACAGGGCTGACTGAAAAATACAAGTGGGTAACGAACAATACATTTTTTTTTTTTAACTTTTCCAAATAAAAGTTAATGTAATAAAAACAAGCACATTTTTCAGAAGTACAAAAATGAGTTATTTTTTAATTTTTTGGTAATGCTTCAAATGCATGTGACTGAGAAGAGCAGTTACACAAGCTGGACAGTAACATCATTTCGCAGTTCAGTACATTTCAAAATGTGTAATAAGTTAACAACACATAACAAGAATCTAGGATAACTACACTTCCAATTTGTGTTTCAACACATGCTATTACCATAAAAAACTTGAAACTCATTATAAATTTCAAAATCTATGTTTGCTACACAATACATTCTTTTGGTAAAAAAGTATCCGAAAAATTGAAAAATCTTAATTTATACATCATTAACATTCAAAAGTAGAACATCACTTTTTCCACCTTATAAATAGTTATGAAAAGCAAAGAATTAACAATACATAACAGTATAAATGTTACAGTAACAAAAATTTGAAAGACAATTATATTTATTTCAAGAAATAAGTAACATTTTATAGTATGGCTATACAATAGCAGACTGCTTCCACATCAACAACAAATGGAAATGTATTGAAAGAATAAAGCATTCCAAGCAAATATATAAATCAAAAATGATTTTTCAAAAACAATTAAGATAATTAGCATTTTCCATGAGATTGGGCAAAATTTATTAGTACATATTTCACACTTCTGAGTACATGAGTGTAACAAAAATGAAGATAATTACAGTTTTACAGCTGACAACTCTGCAATGCTATCAGAAAAGTGATATACTTATTATGCAAAATCAAAGAAGCAAATGCAAACTTTAGAGAGAAATAATTATCGGTACAAGACCAGTAAAAAAATACACAAATACTGTATATAATAAAAATTTAGAAGCAAAATTAAGGTAAAATTAAGCTAATTAATTTTAAAAACACACAATCTAAGTTCTGCTTGGCTAATCATAAAGCCTGTACACACCACAATTCTTAAAAGAAAATTCACGACGTGTAAATATATTCTTGCATCATCAAATTTTGGTATGATAAAAAAATTCTATGCGATCAATCAAATCTTCAACTAACAAGGACAAACAAAGTAATAGTCATACATTCTAGAGCCAGCCAAGTTAAAACTTCCATTACTTCTCTAAGGTCCTGTGCATTATAAACAGACCACAGGTTCTAATACTGGTCCCAACCACAAACGTTTTTACACATTATTTTATTTATTAGAACAGCCACTGTAGCCATGATGGCATCCGCCAACAGAGGTAAGATTATATGGTTGAAAGCAATAAACATAACAGAGAAATGCAAGTTAAGTAACATGCAATGCCAAAATATACACTAAAACAAAAAATTAAATTCGTTCATATGCAGAATTTTATCTGTGAAAACATGATCTCACTTTGTACACAAAATTTAAATCTGTACCAACAAAATTAATGAAAATTTAATTTTTGCAATTTTCTTAACATAACATAAGACGGAAACAGGGAAAACTAATATTAGGAGATTGGAATCCTGGATAAGTGAAGAATTATTAACATTAAATACTATGTATGTAAATTTTGCTAAAATGATAATTTTTCCAAGGTAAGCGACATTTTAAAAGCAGATATAACAATTTGTTTACCATGACTGAATCCTTTCCTTACAACATTACATTAGATTTTTTTTTTCATGTAACATATTTTTTTACAAAATTGTAACCGAAACAAAATAAAACAAAACTTTAATATGCCAGAAAAAAAACTAAGAATAAATATTTTTACAGGCATTATTGCTTACAGAATTAAAAAAAAAAAAACATTGATACAATTCTGCTATAAGTAATAATAACTCATTGTAGCGGCCCTTGATTGACACCTGAATTTGACGAGTACATATTAATGCACACACAATACATCATTTATGGCAAAAAAGATACAATTTCCATTATTAATTATGAAAATTTGCATTTCGGACACAAGGAACTTTATTAGGTGGGCAAATATTTTGGCCTACGTGCAAATTTCTTGATTTTGTATGAATCATCATGTTCGCAAGAGAGTTCAATAATGAAGCAATAAGTTTGGATGCCAATTGAAACTAAATCATGTTTTTATACTAACAGGTAATGCATCAATTATATACAATAATTCAGAAATGAACAAATTGTGATGTTCACCTAGATCCAGTCATGCGTGAATAACACTAGAGCTTTTTTTTTTTACGTAATTTATAAATTTAAATACTGTACTATGTTCTTTGTTCACTACGTATTACATCCAAAACATTATCTATTAAACTAACAGTGAATAAAATAATTGTGTTTTATTTATATAACTCCAGTTTCATTAACAAATCCGTGTAATGATGGTTGAAAAAAAAATCACTGAATACTTCTTAAGGGGGGCTCGCCTGCCTGCATAGTTTTTCTCTTTATTTTGGTCGACAAGTGCAGGAGCTATTAGGGTTACACTGACACGTGCAACAAGAGTGCCATTACTGATACGCGCAAGGCCCTGAACTGGTGTGCAGTGTTCTCATATCAATGCCTGGTTAGTATGTTTTAAGATACGACCATCTGAAAAAGCCATTTTTAACTATATTGGAGGGCTCCAAAATAATGTTTACAGCATGTGTGGTAACTTTAAAGTACTACTCCATCCTCGTCTGGGGGTATTATGTCTTTTCGTAGGTAAACATACTGGGGCACGTTTAATAATTTCGTCAAAAAACCAGGATTCCAAACCAACACACTGCACAGCAGTTCAAGCACCAGGCTGGTAGAACCCTTAACATTTGGCAAAACAATTGTCCTTCATGTGCTAAACCACCTTCCCACGAGAGACACACAAAACATGCTGCATCCTAGCCAAGAAGTCTGACCTCAGTCCCAGACACTGAGAAATGCTTATTTTAGAAATTGTTAAGTTTGGGAAACACAACCACCAAATTCTAATCACTCCTCTTTCACAATGAATCATGGCTCTTTACAATGTGAATTTTGAATTTATTACCTACAAAATTATTTCCTTAAGTTTATTTACTCCTGGTATTTGTAGTCAAAATATTCTTCAGAAATATTTGCAAGAATCCTGCAAATTTTGCCATGAAAACAATTTTGTTTCTAACATTAAATTGATCTTCTCACTTGATTTAAGCACAGCAAGAAAGAAAGTTATTACTATTGCCATACAATATAAAGAAAATCATATTCAACTATGGATAACTCATACCTAGTAAAACTTTCATAAAGTATCTCATGCAAAAGTATTTTACAATTTAAAGTAGTGTATTTATTTAAATACCTCTCAAAAAGTTTATACTTAGGGTTAATAACAATAAGATCAAAATAATTTCAGTATGAAGTACAAACCTGAATGTCAGTTCCATGCAATTAATTTATGGTGCATTCCTATATATTAACACCCAAGAAATACCATATATTGTTTATCCTCAATTTTTGAAGATTTTTCCTGCTATTAAGCTTCATGCTATTTTTGTAGCTCTGCGAGTTTCAGATGTGCTTCTACAGACAGGTAATAAAATAACTGTTCTTGCATATTACTAAAATTTTTCAACCACCACATACACTGCCTTGCAAATTAACTTAAGAAGTGTGCTGAGAAATTACGTATTGTAGCCTTTTACACAAGCAACACAAATACAATTAAGATCATACGCTGAAACTACGAAAATGTTTCTTTGCTAATGGCAGTCTCAAACAAATTCCATAACATTTATCGATAATGACAATAAATCACTGAATTAGGCCATGTAACTGACAATCATGTCAACAATGTAAGTAACAAAAATTTTACCAAGACATCTAACAACAACATTACGGCTCAATTTACTACAAACACTCAACTTTTAATTTTCTTGCTTTGCTGAGTTAACTTCATCATACTAAACTTTATTTTACTTATTGGCTTTTTTTTTAATTATTCAGATATCAAAATAATTACACCAAAAATTGATGAAATTTAGGACACCACCACTTTATCCTTTCATCAAAATAGTCATATTTTAGGTATTAATATTCAGTAAAAACTACAAACTGGAAGGCCTCTAAGTTTGGAATAATAGTACATTTGATACAAGAGCAGATACTAAACATAACACTAGTACATTATAGGTACATCAACAGCTGCCTGTGGTTTCAAGTACGTCAAGTCGCTTTCCGCACAGCTTATACCTCAGTATTCTCAAGTCATCAGAAAGAGCCACAAAAACAGTACTTTCATTTCACTTTGTCTACTCATTAAAATTTTTTTTACTGCATCAAATTAAAATAAAACATAATCTCTACTTTTAAAATTTGGCTACAAAAGAAATCCACAGACCACAAAACATTTGTCACAATATGTTACACACACACACAAAATTCAAAACACCCATTTATAAACTATGCAAAATAAAATAATGTAACATGTAATTTTAAAAACTTTTGATATTTTTTTTTTTTTTTTTTTCATTACAGCTTGTATTTCCTCCACTGCTGTGGTTTCTGTTTCTCCCTGACATTTGAAAGCTTATCTCTTCAAATATGAAACAACTTGTTTAGTAACTGATAAAGTGAAATTTATGTAGATACATTTACAGTAACTGAACTTAAAAATACATATGTTTTACAAAAGTATGAAATGCCAGGGGGGGGGGTACAAATATAAAATCTTACTGAAAAAAAAATGATATAAATTTCCTCTAAAAAGCTTTACATGACATAAAAATAAAAAACTTCAAACTATATGTATTTTAAAACATAGTATCCAAGATGCAGAGGCTTCCAGACAAGCAAAAAACTGAGTCAGTTTCTGGGAACTTGAGGTTGTTTGCAGGATTGCTTATCCCACCTACATAGCTTAACACTGTGGTTGCTGCAGAAGAAAAACTTCAGTATAAGTGATCTGTAGTGCCAGCAGGGTGTGGTAGTTGCTGTTACTTGAGCAAGTTAAGTTTGCCAAGTATTTCATTCACGTAAATGGATGGGTCTGTTGAAAACTGAAATGTGAAAAGCACATTTCTCACGGCTGACCATGTGACTGACAGTTGTACTGGTGGCAGCTAGTCAATGTTGGGAACATGCACAGGACTAAAATCAATCTATCTCATGTTTAGTCTTTGTGGAAGCTGCAGTGCTGAATATACTGTGGCAATTCTCCCCTACTTCTGTCAAGTACAGCATCAAGCAGGATATTTTTCTTAATCACTCATGATGCTGATAGTGGGGCAGCTAGTATTGAGTATGGATGGGATTTGTTCTCCCTCGAGATGCTCGCGACACACATGGAAATTCTAGAGATTTCTTGAGAAAAGGTTGACAGTGCCGCACACACTGATAATCAATGTGAAAAAACTACACGAGGAAGCATCTTGCAGTGAGACAAATGTCAGTTCGCTAAATACAGTTGTAAACAATTTGCTTTGAATGCAGACATTGTTCAAAAAATGTTCACCTGCAATATCCACAAAATTAATTCAATATTAAATAATATTTCCATAAGTTAAGATGCATTGCAAGCCGAGTTGGCAGTGTGACGGATACCCAGTTTGTCGTGCTTTTATCAGGTCGATCTACATGGGTGAGAAACTGTTCCCAAGTTTAGCTGCTGAAATTTCATATGCTGGTTAAGGAATTATGTATGATATATTTTTCAGCTGAGACCAGGTAGGGGAATGATAACATGCCAGTCTCCTAATACAAAGATTGATAGTTTGAGCCGACCATCCAGCAATTTTTGTTAATATATTTGATTCATCATGTTTTATTATTCTAACATTATTAAAAGATGATGATGTAGTACATTCTGTACAAAGTCAATCATACAAACAAACACATTCCTCCTAGTAGCAAGTATTTGAACGTAAGAAAGAACCTGAAATTGTAATTTGTACATGTGCTGTCAAATACACTGACTTTATAAATATTTGTTGGAAGGCACAGTATATTTTATCAAATTGTTAGAAAAACATAGATCTCAGATGCAAAATAAAGATTAAATCTTACAAAAAAATAACTACATACATTCTGCACATAGCACTATTTAGATAAAGAAGAAATCAATCATTTGTTATAACACACTAAATTGCACACTTGGCTTTCTAAACAAAAGAAGGGAAATTCAGCTGAGAGCACCTCACTTTCAAATGTCACCATTGCGTCATTGCTGTCTCATCTCAGGCAAATAGCAGCATGCGGTGCAAGCACTGCTTCGATGCTGCTCATGAGCTGCATCAAGCATTTGACGCTACAGATTCCACACCACATCTTCCCATCCCTAGTACCAGGTACAGTGTTGGAGCAGAATGCACAAAATATGCTGGTCGAGTTGCACTTGACAGTGAATGAAGGCAATGCCAGAAGCAATAGAGTAATGACCAGGACCTGGATGTGTTGCGCTTGGTGATAGCTGTCCTGCAAAATGCGACAGGGAGGAGCAGACACAGTAGGAAAGGCTGAAAAAGGTGCGATGTGTAGAATAAGGAAGCGACAAACTTTCTATCCAATACCAAGACCACTAAGTATCGGAATCCACGCTAACTATCCCTTACTGTTTGTGTAAGTTAGAGAGAAGGAAAATAGTGACAAGCCAGGTTACTTGAACTATGCGAGGAACAGTTACCAACCATCAGCACTCTGCCAGTTATATTGTGCAACTGCAAAAAAAAGGATTGCCATTAATAATGCGAGTGCAAGAGCTGGGCTTCAGTACTCAACTGCGTGTAGACATTGTCAGGAATTCAATTGTAGGAATTCTCTTGCTTGCGATGGCCAATCAGACGAATACAGTTATGCCAAACTAGATGTGTGATGAAATATTGATCTCGGATTGCTGTTTTCTAATCATAGTATTGTCTTCCTGCAGCAACGCAATATATGAGCCGGTTGCAGCCGACTTGTGGGTGTTCACCCACCTGTGACTTGACCATTTCGAGGCAGCGTGGTTCAATTTCTGGTCAGTAGTTGTCTAGTCTGTGGTTCACTCGCTCTTATTATTATCCTCTTCTTTGCAACGTGGTTCCTGGCCCAGCTTCGGCCCTAGGTTTACACTTGCTGAAGGGGAGAATACAGTGCCAGGCAGCGCGGTTCACTTCCTGGCATGTGGTCACGTGGTCTGTGGTCACCTGCCTGGGACGGCCATCGTTAACCCTGGTCAAGGACTCCCCTTGCCTCTCAACAACCACTTGCCCTTTTTTTTAATTTAGTTATCTTTAAATGCCTTGGAACCCATTGCCGCAGCAGACAATGTGCCAGGTGATTGCAGGCCAAGTGAAAACTGATGTGTCTCTACCCAAGCCTAACTCGGCACACCTGTCAGTGCATCTCTGAGCGAGGTTCCGTGAGCTCTTATCCAGTAGTACTCTCCTGATGTATGCAGGCTACAATACAAGAGCAGCAGACCAGCCACCAGTTGACCCAGGGAATATGCCACCACTCCTGCCAGACCTGTTGTTTAATGCCAGTGAAGTAGACCAACCACCAACCAGTTCCGGGAACAGACCACTGCTCCCACCAGCCCCCCTTTTGTACCTCCACAGTAAGCAAAAGTAGGATGAGGTGGCAACCCAGTGACATAATTTGCGGGCCTACCTGGAGGGTGAGGAGAGAGATCCCCGCATGTTGGCGAAATACTGAAAACGAAGAGTAAGGTTTGTCTATCCCCAGTACCCCCAGCAGTTCCTGGTGGCTGTTCAGCCCACAGTGACCTCCAGTGTGCTCCATACACTCTCCTGGGGTTCAAACACATGACTCTAGCACACTGGAGCAGAGTCGACTGGACCATGTCCAGCGAGAACTCCAAAGGAAACAGTGAAGCACGTATTCCTCATACACAGCCCTGCACACACCCACAAGGCATTCATTACAAGTGGCTACCATAACGTCGGGCACGGAAAAACCTCATGGAATTTCAACACAAAAACCTGAGAACATTGACATCCAAATACCCCAAGGCATTTTAGTACGAATAATATGGCGGACAAAACAAGTAACTTNGCACGGAAAAACCTCATGGAATTTCAACACAAAAACCTGAGAACATTGACATCCAAATACCCCAAGGCATTTTAGTATGAATAATATGGCGGACAAAACAAGTAACTTTAAGAACAATCGCCCGAGAGACAATAATGAGAATGACAAACCAAGTGGTTCTATGTTATGCTTAGGACAAAGCAAGACATGTATTGACTGTGCTAAGTGTGATAAACAATTTCATTATCATGCATAGGTTGGAGGGAAGTAGTAAGGAACTGTGATGTGATTGGGTATCGCTGTCACAAGAATCGTAAAGTGGAAAAATGTTGCACAATAGAAAACTGCCCTGGGGAGGGGCAATACCGAATTGCGTGCGAAGACAGTGATAAATAATTCCATTTTGCATGTTTGGGATGGCAGGACGAAATCAGGAACATGAAAGGCCTTTCATTCCACTGCCAAGGATTTTGAGAGCGAGAACTCCAAGGAATGATGAGAGGGCACAGATGACTGGAATGGACATCACTCTGGAGCACAAACATGAACCCTGCCCCACCATTACTGGAATTTCATGTGAAAGGCCACGACGACAACAGAAAATCTGTGCAAAAATGTGAGGATATTTTTGAGGTAATGGGAATGTCTTGGGAGTCAGAGGGTGGATGCCATGTGGTGCCAGTTCACAGAGAAGGCACTGCGATGGTGGCACCGGTACAGAGAATTGGTAAATACTTGAGAGGATTTTAAAGAATGACTGCAAGTTGGAGGGGTAAATATTCTTGCAGACTTAATATGTGAATTGTACAGTCAGGTACAAGAAGAGGATGAATAAGCACAAATTTTTATCTGACGAAAGGTACGGCTCTACTGAACTGTGCATCCCAACATATTCCACTGATTAAAGAACTGTTGAGACCACGACTTGAGGTGGCTTTGCACATGCCTGTGCTGACGACTCCAGAAGAATTGGCAAGGAGAGCCAGATGTGCCAAAAAGGATCACACGGCCCCAATACAAACATGCTGGGTAATAAAATAAATGCAACCAGCAGTGCATCCCGCCCCGCTGTGCCAGGTGCCACCCCCACCCCTCCGTTTGAAGAAAAATGACTCAAACTGTTAGAAATGTCAGTCTAGCGGATATTGGATGATGGAATGGCTGGAACTGATGAAAAGTTGGGCCAATAAACTGACTGTTGCAAATGCGGTTGACAAATGATCAATCCATTTGAAACCCTAAGGTAGAAAACCCCCCAAAAGAAAGGTGTGAAACACCATTCTTGGGGCCTTGGTCAACTTCATCCACGCAGATCACCTTACTAAAGATGATAATGCCAGCATCAAACCAGGGACTCTGGAAGTACTGATGGTGGTTTTCACCATGAAACCAGAAATTGAGGGGAAAGTGACATTGCTAGTGACAATGGGAGAAAAATAAAGAAGAATATTGAGTTTTTGGTGGTAGGACGCGTTCGGGAGGAAGCCATACTAGGTAAAGCTGGACTGTGAATTCAGGATAGAGTAATGGAGTTCCAAAAAATAATTAGTTATCTGGGTAAACCACCAACGCCTTACAGTCCCCTGGATACCTTAAGCCCCAAAAGAAACCGTTCTTGAAATTCTGTGAGACAAGGTGCAGTACCAGCTACTGAGGGATGCACAGACAGAGGAATTATACGAGATTCTGGAACAATATGTAAAATTAATTTCCCAAAGGATCCTCTAAAGTAAACGCAAAGTATCCAACATGAGAAATTGCTAATAACCAACAAACCAGTGTGAGCAGAACAATGCCAGAAAAACAAAGAATCATTGATGAACAAGTAGATGCTATGAAGTCAATGCTTAGTGGAGGCTACCACTTCACCATCAATTCGCAGGTGGTACTGGTACCTAAAAAGTCAGGGGAGCTGTGATTTTGCATAGATTATCGCACTTTGAATGATGTGACCTACGACACAGTGCTGCCAGCTGTAAACATAGCAAACACTCCCAGGGATTTGGGCCAGGCAAAATTTTTCTTGTTACTAGATATATATAGTGGGTACTGGCAGATCTCTAAGGAAGAAGGATCCTGCTCTTGCTCTGCATTCATCATGCCTGGCGGCGAAACCAGGCAATTCAGTCATGCCATTCTGATAAAAAAAAGGCCTTCAGCACATTCCAAACGCACGTCCGCAGAAGTATTGACAGGCTACGCAGGAAAATTCTCAGGGTTGCTACAAGTACTCAAAAAAAAATTCCGTTTTCCAGAACCTCAAAACAAATTTCCCTGACTTTCCCATCTAATATGCATGCTAAAACACTAACAAATTAAATCCCATGTGCCACAAATTCTGCCTAGGTAACACCAAAAAAAAATTCACAGCACTAACTAATTTCAAGAAATGTATAGATAGACCTACCTTTGAAAAAATTCCAGCATCAATTAATGATCCTCAGTTGAAAAATAATTTAATGAATTTTCACATTAATTCTCACTGGCTTAAAATTACGCAGAGAACACAATAACATCCAATATAAAATTTTTCAAGGACATAACATGACAGAAGGTAGTACGGGGGTCACCATACTTCTATTCTCAAGGGAAATAAAACATGTAGTCTAGCTAACTTCTGTCTTTCCTTGCTCTGTAGTGAACATGTGCCTTTTCCCCAACCTGGCAAGAGTCACCCTCGAAGGGAGCGGCAGGGAACCGCGAATTGGCAACCGTTTCCGACGTAGAGTAGAACTGCGGGCAGCTCCTAACCAGGATTGCACGTATGTCACACACAGAATAAGTTCGACGGTCACCCATACTGTGGACCCTGTACATAAAGGTACCTGGTGCGCGAGTACAGTACAGCCCCAACCACTATAAAGACACACGACGAAGCATCTGAGCCAACTAAGTCAGCTAACCCATTCCCTCCAGAGCGTATAAACTCACCGGAGGGAGAGCCAGGCATGACGAAGCTTGACCTTGGTACTTCTGGAGCACACTTTAGCTAGGGGTTTGTTGCCTGCCGCACTCTACAGGATGAACATTAGCACCTTTCCCGTCCATGACGTTCGCTCATCGACGAGGGAGCAGGAGGAATGCCGATGAGGACAGCTGCTATCCTTGCATCTCGCCAACCCCTAAGGAATCAATCTACACTGGCCCTCAGCTGCAAATCTCCATGGGGGAGAGCACAAGCCACCCGACAATTAGTGGAGCCGCACTCCACTACCCTCCATGCCAACATTTTTGGCCTCCCGGTTAGGGAGGCCAAAAAGGGCTGCTCACCCTGCCGTCGAACTACTATGCCCAGGGTACACTCTCCCCTTGGGAGTGGTCCTGTTTGACCCGGAGGACATCAGCGAGGCACTAGCACCAGCACCAGATAACCACATGCCCGCCCGCCAGCCAGCCGGTACCCCAGCCACCAGCAGGCGGACAGCTACGCCGCCAGCCTGTCCAGCCATCTACTTCAGCCAGAGCCTAAGTCTTCCACACAGGGCCTGCGTCTGATGAAAGGGAGCTACACCAGTAGTAAGCTAGCCCTAACCCATGTCCAACGCCCGGAGGCATCACCTCGCCTTCACAGATTTTGTACCAAGTAGGTGCCTGACGTGTCCTACATTATATAAGGGACCAGTGCAAGGCCGACTGGTCATACTTAAGACAGCTCCGCAGTAGTGTCTGCCCCCAACCTGCGCAACTGACCTGGCACAGAATTAAAAACACCTTGCTGTTTGACATGACGTCCCTCTTCCTAGGCCATCATGCGTCAATATATAAGGGTCAGGGCTGGCACGAGGCGCAATTGCATTTTTCATTGTCTTATAGATTGCATTACCCACTGCATCTTGGGTCACTGTCATTGCATTTGTAGTCTCTGTACATAAACACAGGCAGAGTGGACTCTGCATTTGGGAGGTAGTTGGTTTAACTCCCACGAGGATCACTCCTGAGCTATATCTCCAGAAGGTACAACACACCCTGGGTCAGAGTAGCTCAGTCTTCGTTAGGGACGATAGAGGGCTTGGCTGGAGCGACGTTTTTGCTCGTAGTAACGGACAGTATAGTAACCTCTCTGACATTTTCTTATTCTCATGTTACCTTACAACCCTTGCAACAAGAAGGCAGCTCACTGCCTAGGGCCTCCGTCTTCCTGCAGCGACATAGTACACAACCCGGTTGCCGTTGACTGGTGGGTGTGCACCCACCCGGTGACTTGATACTCTCAAGGTGGCGTGATTTACTTCCTGGCCAGTGACTGTGTGGTTTGTGTTTCGCTGACTCAAATTATCCTTTCAGCAATGCAATTCCTGGCCCAATTTCGGTCCTGCAGCTCTGGGTTTACACTAGCAAAAGGGGAAGAATACTGTGTGGCAATACAGTCCATGCTCCGACTGTGGCCAACCAGAGGGTGTGCCCCTGCCGGGCAGTGTGGTTCACTTCCCGGGATGCGGTTGAATGGCCCATGGTCATCTGTCTGGGATGGCCACCTTTACTCCCGGCCAAAGACTCCCTTTTGTCACGCACCCCCATCTCTTTTTATTCCACATTCCACACTCCAGTTATTCTTTAATGCCCTGGAATCCACCCTAGATGTAGACGATGTGCCAGGCGTTCACAGGCCGAGCAAAAACTGTGACAGACCGAGAAAAAGCTGCCTAAGCCCAACTCAGCACACTCGTGAGTGCACCCCTGTGCAAAGTTCTCCATACACTAATCCAGGAGTATTTGTACCTGATGGAGACAGGTTTTAACCCAGGAGCAGCAAACCAGCTGCCAGCTGGCCCATGGAACATGCCACCATACCTGCCAGCTCTTATGTTTGATGCCGGAGCAGTAAACCAACCACCAACTGGTTCCGGGAACACATCACTGCTCCCACCAGTCCTGTTGTCATTTTTTATTTTCTTACACTTGCACAGAAACAGAGACTATGAACTTTACAGCATTGTTATGCCATGCTAGTATGTACGTACTGATGAAGTTTACAAGCAACAAAACAGTCAGACGGAAGCGTTTTATTATGTCAACTTTACACTGGTAATTTTATCAGTAGTAAAATAAATAAACTTGTCTCAGATCACACAAATTTCCAAAAAAAATTTCACATCATAATTTACAAGTTTATAAGTACAACCACAAGCTACAATTTACTCGTGCATGGGTACAAGCCCATACAAAAACACACAGATGCCAGCAAATATACAGACACCATCCCCACATACACGCATGATACTTGAAATTATCCACATATGTATTCTTTTGAAAATATGTTTCAAATTAAGGGTTAGAGTTTAGTCTTTGTAAAAAAAATATTCAAGCAGTGAATACACGATTTACTACCAACACAAAAACCTGGTAAAATACATTTCATCTATCTTATAACAGGCGTTAGCACTAAACCATGACTCCAATGCGATATTCACGAGAATAAAATATGTACCTACGTACACTTTAGAACTGTCTACCATGACATGATGGCATTGTGTCTAAACTGTGTATATTTATACATTCTACCACCATATTAAATGGGTGCAAATGTATTAAAAAGGATACAATTAAACATTTTCATCTCTTTTCAAGCAAGGCATTGATAAGAAATTTTGAACTAATCCATTCTCCTTGAAAGTGATAAATAATTTTGGCGAACAGAGTAAGCATGTGCGACAGTCTGTCATAGTTCGAATGGTACAGAAATCAAACATGTATGCTCTGGCTAGTCCCTCTAAGCAAGCTGACATGCTTGTCAAAATATTCAGGTCATCTGAAAGGAAGTAATAGTGTACATATGAAGTAATATACCTGATTCCAGCCTTGCTTGGGTACGAAACTCAAGTACCCACAATCCTCACTAGATGTTATTACAGGAGTTAAAATAATCATGGCAATGCACCATACGATATGTGGAATAGGGCTACACGTACATTATTCTTTTTAATTTGATTTTTCAGAAAAAATCCTTCTTGTACACCACAAATCAATCAAATTCTCTGAGAGACCACACAAGCAAAGATAACCACAGATGTATCAACTCAGACACATGGGAACAAGTCAGGAACACAAACGACACACAAATGATGTGCATTAGAGGCCGAGTGCAATTTCACTAAGAGCAAGATCACATTACAATCACTCAAACCGCAAATTATGGCAACCATTATATCTTCCACTGGTAAAGAATCTGTGGCATGCCACAATAAAGGCTATTCACGATAAAGTGAGCACTTTTGAAACCAACCTATGAAAAATATCACTGTCCTTACCTTCCATATATTTAGAAAAGTGTGCAGAGTTGCATGTGCCCAGTAAAGTTAGTAAAGATGGAGGTAATGTTGTATTAAAAGTGTTAGGTAAAACATTTGTGAAAACTGAAATGAGTACTCTTGGTTTTATTTTTTTTATTGCATTTAAGTGTAAGAATTAGCAGATTTGTAACAACTTACTTTTTATTAAATAATTTGATAGTTTAACTTGACAAACACAGGAATAAAGTTATGAAGCTTATGACCAATGTGAATCTTACATATGGCGGAAGAATACACAATGTACACACAATTAGATCATAAACAGGGCTTTGCTTTCAGAAGTGCTCAGTTTACTATGAACAGCATATACCTATATTTCTTTTAATTTAGTATTTGTGTATTTTCTTTAGGGTTATTTGTGCTTCTTGGTACACTTCTTCAGTAACATGTAAATTTAGGAATTTAAGTTCTTTCATATACAAATACTTTTCTAATTATGCACAATTATGAATGAATGTTTCAACTATCTTGGAAATAATTAAAATCAATCATATCACATACATAAACTGATTATAGTTTCCTTTTTAAATTACAATTTTAAACATATTTTCAGTTTTTAAAAGCATAACACAAAAAAAAAAAATGGGTGCGTGTACTTATGTACACGTGTAAGAAGTTAAACTTCTTTGGCGTGACTAAAATAAAATTTTATTACGTATGTTACCATTTCATGCTTATATTTATTCAGATCTTGTACCATATCATAATTGAATTCAAACTATAAATTAAATCTTTTCAATTTGCCTATTAAAAGGAACTGATTTTCTGTCGGTTTTAAATATAACCACATGCTATGTTGTATACCTTGCGTATTTGAGGTTAATTTTAGTTTAATTAACCTTAAATGCTTAAAAAGACTTTAAAATTTTATTAAACAATTTTCGTCACTAACAAATTTATCACGGCAGAATGCAAGTAAAATTAATTAATAAGATTCACAATGAATTACTAATATAAATGAAATGTTTTTCAATTTGCTTATTACATGAACTGATTTTCTGTCGGTTTTAAATATAACCACGTGCTAAGTTGTGTAACTTGCGTTTGTATATAGCTAGACGATACGCAAATGCGCGTTGGGTCATACCTCTACCACGTTCACTATCAAATTTAGTTACTCTGTGTGTGCGCAACTATACACGCATGCACGTTGGGTCATACCTCTACCACGTTCACTGTCAAATTTAGTTACTCTGTGTGTGCGCAACTATACACGCATGCACATTGGGTCATACCCCTACTACGTTCACTGTCAAATTTTGTTACACTGTGCGTGCGCAACTTCCGCTGCACACTAAACTTTCACCCCTAATGCGCCAAAAGAAGTATAACTTCAAAAACACACAAAACAATGCATAACACAAATAATTTAAAAAAAATAAATGGACTATATTTTTTCTTATAATTACTAAAAAGTACATTATTCATAATAATACTTACTGTGTTTTAATTTCTGACATCTACTGGATATATAATATAAATAGAAAAAAATATATAATATATTCTCTGGATTATAATTATAGAATAAAATAATATTAAACTAAATGCATACCTTCTAGTTTAAAATATACATCAAAGAATGAAATACATCGCAACACTCCAAGAACACAACAGTATAGTTAAGTGGTCAGCCTACAATGAATGCTGGGCTGATTGCTAAACTATATTACAATGTACAAATTTGCTCAACCAAATTCTCGGTAACTTCCATCCACAATTCTTTGTGAAACAATGTAAAATCCAATTTAAAGAATTAAAGACAGAATACTCCAAAATCGCAGAGTTTGGTACTCAATAGTAATGCAAGAATTTATAAAAAAAAAAAAAAATTAACTCTTACTTTGTATTTCTATGATCATTTTCATACGGTTTCAAAGATCAAAGGTACAATAGTTAAAAAAATTATGCTCCACAGAAAATACATCAGATTTGCTAGCAGTATGGCAGTAGTAACCACAAAAAATTAAACACATTTTATTTACGCTCTTAAAAAAAATTATTACATCAAAACCAGTCAACTATTACTGGCCTACAATTTTTATAAGACTAGACTGTTGTTACTTTCTCTTTCTTTCAAGGCACCCACTCACCTAGTAACTGAAGTGCAGAGCAATGTGGCTGAAATACACACACTTTTAAAATAAACTACTTTTAACATGGACACACAAGAATTTACAAAATTAATTTGCGATACAATTTTCTTATTGTATGTATCGTGAAGCTCTTCAACATAGCCACAAAATGGACTTTCAAGATGATAGATAATGCCTGATAGCAAAGGAATTACCAATGAAAATGACAGTAAAATTTTGATGGTAAATAACACAGCTGCTTTACAAAAAGAATTTTCACTGCACTTTTACATTTCCCTTTAAAATTACCTCGAAGAAAGTCAAAGTTAATATTATAATTACTCTGCATTCCCAGGTGAAGTGTGCACCTCAAATGGTCAGATCCACCATTACTAATACCACCAAGGCTGCCTACAATTCTATTAAAAAGACGTTCAAATACAAGAAGATAAAATTAATTGCAATAAACTATACAACTTACATTAATTAAATAAAATATTACATTTCTTGGTTATCTCTTGCATCACAAGATGTAGGTACAGTTGGCAGTATACAAATTCTAAATACAGGATCAACACCAAGTAAAAATTGCCCATTTCCCAAATGTGACAGTCCTGTTTCCTAAGTGCATGCCGAATGACAAAACTGGTTACCTTGAAGAAAATATTAAATTGTTTTTCTTAAAGTTATATTTAACTATTTTGCCTATGATTTGGACTTAAATAGAGCAAATACAATATTTTAAATATTTTGGATGCTACATATCTTATGATATATGTAGAAACAGACCTAAACGAAAAGTTAACTAAATGTGTGACAAAATATCTGCGGAAGAATTCAGACTTTAAAAAACAAGATGAGAAATGGCCAAAAAAGTAGAAATTTTCAAAACTGTTGTAGTGAGAGTTCTGACTTATGGAAGTAAAGCTACTTTTTTGATCAAAAGAGAAAAATAAAAAATTCAGGCAGCAAAAATTAAATTCATTTAATCAAAATTATGGGTTACTATAGATAAGAAATACAACATTGACCAACAAAATAAATCTGGAGTAGAACCACTGTTTAACAAATTGAAAAAAACCAACAAGAGATGGTTCGAACATATCAGAAAAATGCCAGATAGCAGATCACCAACTTTAGCAAAATGGGTGGCTAATCCATGAGGGATGGGGAAAAATCACAAAAACAGTAAAAGTCTCTAAATTTGTACATGTAAAAATGCACACTTTTTTTTAAGACAAGGCATAGTGACGAATACAGGGCTGTAATAAAACAAACTGCCTGAAACCTAAACAAAAGGGGGAAAAATACTTCCAGAAAGATAGCAAAGAACATAGGAAGTTGAAAAGTTTGTTACTTAAAGTGAAATGTATTTCATCAATAGCTTCTTTATTACCTCACACACAAAAAGAATTCCAACACATTTTAAATACAGTATGTATATATATTTTAAGAGAAGCCACTCAAAATACATACATACAAACTACTTTCTATCAAGAAGAACACACACTTAAAAATTATAATGCCGGGGATATCTCTTTCACATTACAATATAATTTACACAACAATCAAAATGGCGAAAAACAGTATTTTAAGACAGCTGAAAAATATAGACTGAATAATGCAAATTTTATGTAAGCAACTGGATTACTGCCTTTTCAACACTGAAATGATATTCCACCATTAGCGTTCCTAGGATGCATACACGAGTACAGTTCAGTTCCTTGTGTGTGGATGTGACGGGGCATTTAATCCATGTCAGCATTATCCTTAAGAACCGCAAAACTTTTGTATCTCAACCAAAAAAAATAACCAGGCAAGTAAGCACCTTAAGACATACATCAAGCATAATACACCACTTTCCACCTGAATACGTGTGGAAAAAATAGACTGGCGTCTGATAATTCAAACTACAACAACTTCAAACATACTGGAAAACAAGTCAGTATGAAATTATGGCTTCTAAATGAAGATTTTCAGTTACAAATATATAAAATCAGGCAGTGGTGATGACAGTTTTCCTAGACTTCATGGGGCTGAAAACTCTCGACTTCTCATCACACTATTTGACTAGACAAAGGCATTATTTCAAAAGCTGAATAATTATCATATGCAACCTCAGTAAAATAATGTCAAATTAAAAAACCTTTTCCAGTTTTATTTAAACAACTGTTTAAACACAGGTTCCTATCACGACTTTGTAAAGAACACATTTATGCATAACAGCAATATTGCAATTAAATTGCAACTATGTATTTATTTATAAACTTAATGCACTTCACATGCATTTTTCAGAGAACTAGGATACTGTAGTTATGAATGCCATGACACATGCTGTGTGTAGAGTTGAAAGCTAATCGTCAGTAGCTGCCATTCCAAGAAGGAAGGATGATCTTCAGGAGCAAGTTTCTCAGTCAACCCACGTACTAGTTACAATGAGCCATACCCCGTAGGGGCAAAGGCTTTTCAACACCGAAGCTTCATTTGGCGACATTTATGATCACAGTTTTCATAAGCTCAGCTACCCCCACCCTTGCACTGCATAGGCTGGAGAGGGAGTTCATGTAAAATCTTCATGAAATTAAAGTAAATTGTTCTGAACCATTAAGTGTTCTCTGATCGGAGGAAAGGCATGGGCGAGTGATTTTTAAATATAGCTTGCCCAAAACCTACTCCCCTGCATCTAAAATGCTACTATAATTTCCCCTTCAACATTCCAACTGCTGGAATCCATGATTAGTTGGTACTTTCAGAAGCATCTTTGTTCCCAGCTCAGGTTCTTTATGCAAATAGAGAGACATTTTAAACAAAGCTGCTGTTATCATTGCAATATGCAACTCTACACCAACTAGTTACTCCTTGGTCACCCTCAGCGCTGTAGATATCTGCTCACTAACAACAGCAATGTTGGGAGTAGTGCCATTGCTTCCAGTCACCCCATCTACCTACAACGCACTTCCCTTACACTGCCTACATCCATCACCACATGCAACCCTGCCACAGCCTTCGTGCTACTGGCATAATTGCACAAGCCTCCAGCATCAAAACCACTGAGCGTAACCATACCTGAATGCAAACAGATGGGTGCTGGAATCAACAAATAAGTATACACCTGACATATGAATGCTGCCTTTAAACTGTCGCAGAATGCCTCTCCCAACTGCTCAGTGAAAACAGCAATGTGATTCACCACACACACACACACACACACCTGGTTTTGCCTCACGCGGACCACCAGTCATGACACCCCAATGTGCTGTGGTTTAACATTTTAAAATTAATTTTTGTTTATCAGTTAAAGGGATGTTGCAGTTCACCATAATCTGATCATAAAACATTGTGAATTAAAGAAAAACATAATGTAACCGTACGAGAAGAGAAATAATACAAAAATAACTGTACTACTGGCGATATGTGGTTTATAAGCATACAGGACAATTAAAGAACTGTCTCCGTCAAGCTATGTTGACATATTACATGCTCCTTAATACATGGCTTGGTCCATGATGGCAGCACATATTGCATGCTGGGTGCGATCAGCTTACTATGCACAAACTCCACAAATATGAGCTATTATGCCATAAGTAGTACATACCATGTACTTTTGACTTGATCATGATGCAAGAAGTCCAATCTTGGTAGAGAATGGAGCCCTTGTAAGGCAACATGTCTCCGTAAATCCCTTTTAAATATCATCTTGCCCACACAATACCTGACCTCACTACCCTACATGGTTCACCGAACACTGTGTGTCGAGCAGTGGGTTATGTTAAACCATCAAGCAATTAGCCCTGAATCACTAGTGTCTTTCCTCGTGTCTGGACAGGGTGGCTAGCAATATCTGTATAACAAGTTCCCTGACATTTTCCTGACTTTTCCAGGTATTCTGTTACGTTACATTTCCCTGACCACCATATACATAAAAAATTAGAAATATATTTATGTTGCTTTTTAAATTACAAATTTTTTTTGTGTGTGACATTAACATAGCCTTTCTAGGGATGCTTTTCTATGCAGTACAAAGTATTTATATAATAATAAAAAAGTATGAACAAAGTTAACCTGTGGAAAAGGTGACACACAGGTTAAATACTAACTTTTTTAGAGAAAAAAAATCATGATACAAAGACAAGAGACAATACAATGTATTAATTTAATGAGAACCAATAAAAGTGTCCAAATTACTATTTCAGTAAATACTTTATTTGCAAAATATTATATTTGCTACTGTAATCATATTTTTCCACTATGCCAATGCTTGCTGTATCAACAAAACAAAGTACAGAGAAGAAAATATGCATAGTAATAGATATGATTACACATATCCCACTGTCCCAAAGTTCAAAAATCTTCCTACAACGGTGGGATAAACAAAAATAACAATACAAATCATGAAATGGCATATAGAAGTGGTGCTATAATCCAACATTCCTTTTATTATTAAACACAGTTATAACTTTTGCATTTAAATTCCCACCAGACATTATCCTGAAATGTAAAATTCCCTGACTTTTCGAGGTTTCCTCTGCTTTCCCTGATGCTAGCCACCCTGTTGGACAGTTAAATGATCAATCCCCACAAAGTTTAACATTCACATGCCTAACAATGGGGTGTATGTATGACTATACAAGCTGGTAGTTTAGAGAGCAACCCATGAAATTATTGACTGCAGGACCACACCAGAATGTGTAAACCCAGCGGTGAGGAATGCACACCAAAGTCAATCACATATGTAAATTACAAGCATTCACAAAACAGTCAATTTTCACTGTCAAATTTGGGAAAGAGCAATTGTATTTCTGTGAACCTACATGTTTTGAACCAGTCTTATTGGCAGTACTTGCATGCACTATCTACCAACATGTTGCCACGAAGTTACAAAGCACCAGGAACTTGATAACAAGATATTTCATGATGAATTGAGAACACATGGTTAGAACTGTTTACCTAAAACTTAACTGTAAAACACAGCATACACATTTCACACACTTAACAAAATTCATTGCCTGGAGTACACAACTTCAACCACCAGGCTACCTTAATTTATACTTGATAAATATTTATTTCACATTCAACATAACTAATGTGAATGCGAAACTAATTCTTTCCTCTCATTGCAATAAAAACTGAAACCTATAAATAAACTTACATATTTACCAGAAGGGTGATGCCCTCATGTAAAGGCCACCCTTGTATTTATCAGCATAAATATATTTTTTTAAACTAAAACCTATAAACAAACTTTAGCATTAGACACAGATGTGTCGCACTCATGTAAGGATCAAACTGGTATTTTTCAGCCTCAATATGTACTTCTAATTACGCAGGAATACTTTTCACAGACTAATAAAAGCAGTTACCAGGTTTATTTTCAGATCTTTCCCCACTCTAGCTGAATGCCCAGGCAGCTCAACAGATGCCACTGTTGATCACTGCAGTTGCCATCTGGCATGACACTCATTGTTCACCTTACTTGTGAAACATTTTATGTAATGCAAATAACTCCTGACAATGTTTTATTTATTAAAAACCAACACAGGCTAATTATTTATGTACGTACTGAACCATGCAACAAAATAAAATAAAATAACTTTCAACACCTGAACTGAAAACTTGTCTAGTCTCATACCCCATCTTTTGACATTTAAAATTGGTATAAAATATGTGTCACACACACAAATAAATAAATACAATAAAACACACACTTAAAATATTTATTTTATAAAATAAAAGTACATGAAAAAACCAGGTGCAATAATAATCTGATGCCTTATTTGTTTTAACTGCTGCATCAAATAACTTCATTAACTGTATTCTGATTTTTAGGCACGATTAAATCCCTGGATTTGCACATATTTTCAGCACTTTATTAGCAAGTAGCCCCACGCGACCATACAACATATCTGTCTTCCTCCAGACTCTCGTCTCAACTGACCACGAGTGACCCTTTGCTGTTGAACAAAGAACTCATTCTTGAGGCCTCCGCCTCGCAGATCACAAAACACCTAGTATTGAGTCTCAACATACTGGCCCCCAAAAAGTGGTTGAACCACTTTTTTTACTAAACATATTCAGTGATTTCTTAATTGCTAAATGCTATGCATCACAACCTATGACTACTAAAGATAATACTGAAACACAATGATACAAGAAATACATACACAATAACTCACCAATTGTACATTTGAGTAAGATAAATGTCATTATGCATAAGCCATATGTAGTCATCATGATTTGTACTTAGTTCAGTACATAGTAAAACTGTTCTAGGACCACCATTAATTCACTTGAAGAGGACATAGCTTCATAACTGATCTCTTATACGTTCCAATAGAGGTCCGGACAGTAGCTACTCGTACCAGACCATCAGTTACTCAATGGACCTCTTTGATGACTCCCATTCGCCATCATAATGGTGGTACACTGTCTTCTTTTAGCACCACTAATTCACCAGCCTTTATTTTTGCAGAAGATGATGTTTATTTGACCCTCTGCTGAATATAGTTCAAGTACTCCTTGGACCATCTGTGCCAAAACTGTAAGTTTCTGTTGAAGTAGTTGCCATCTGGAGAGCAAGCCTAGTTTAACATCTCCCAAATCTGGTTCAGGGATATATTTGTGATAGCTGTACCAATTAGGAAATGTCCAGGTGTGAGAGCTGTGGGGTCACTGGTATAATTGGAGAGTGTAACAAGGGGTCTGGAATTTAGGCAAGCTTCGATTTGGGTCACCAACGTGACGAGTTCATCATATGTCAAACATGTGGTCCCCATAACTCTGCGTAAGTGAAATTTTAAAGACCTTATGCCTGCCTCCTACAGACCACCAAAGTGTGGTGCTTCAGGAGGAATGAAGTGCCACTTTATTCCTTCATGTGTCGTGTAACCAAGAAGACAGGCCTGATGAATTTCATTCTTGAAAAGAATGTACAACTCTTGCAGTTCTTTCTGAGCTCCAACAAAATTGCTTCCTTTGTTACTGTAGATTTTATGACACCAACCTCGTCATGACACAAACCTCTTCAGAGCTGCAAGAAATGCTGAGTGGATATATCACTCACAACTTCTAAGTGGATTGCCTTTGTAGCCATACAAATTAAGATCGCAATGTAGCATTTGATCTGAATCTTGCTCTTACGTGTTCCCGATTTTATGTAGATGGGTCCAGTATAATCCACTCCACAGTTAAGAAAGTGTCTTGTTGAATTGACTCGAGTGTGAGGCAACTGACCCATGAGCTGCTGCAAGGTTTCTGCCTTCAGTTTTTTTACAAACCAAAAGATTTGCCTCAATGACAAACATAAGAGCTGATAATTAGCATGAAGCAGCCACAGATGTTCCCTTTCGATGACCAACTGTGTTGGGTGATGTCTCAAAGGCAGAATTACTTTATGTTTCTGTTCAAAAGGAAGCTTTGAGTTCTGGAGCTGGTCCCCAATGTGCAGCAGTTGGGCCTTGCATGAAAATGGATACAGGCAATTGAGTTTGCTCTTGCCCAGGGCATGAATTTCACTTGGATATTCCTGCGACTGGGCTATTCTTATATATGTATGGAATGATTTCTCTAGTTCTTCCAGTTCAAGTGGATCATTCTTCCGCATTGAATGTGGTAACTTACAGTTATGTGAGAGCCTGAAACAATATACTATCACCCTTTGGAGTCTGGTTAGCTTGAAAAATCTCTTTATGATATAATCTGGCATGGCCATGATGAGGTTGATTTTAAGTTTACTTTCTTCAGGTACATCTTGAATGATAGGCTGTGTACTTGTAGTCCATGGTACGAAGGAGTCTGAAAGCCATGATGGACCATACCACCACAAGGTGTTTTCAATAAGCTTATCTGGACAGGTTCCTCACGAAATGCACCTCAATTCATTCAATAAACTACAATTCTTCTTTGCTTAAAAATGTAGACAAACAAGTGAGACTACCCTTAGCCGAAGCTCTTATGACTATCAACATTTTTTGTGATTTCCATCCGTGCTGCCTTGGAAGAATATAATGGACAAAGAAATACCAGGAGGAAAAGGAATGCAATAGACAGAACTGAACCAGATAAAGTGTGTACTTAATTCGCTCTAGCACGGCTGCCTCTAAGGTCAGTCTTCAGGCTGGATTCCATCCTCTTAGGTAGACTGGGAAGATGTGTTTGCGCCAGGCTACAGGAAGGATTACTGTTGCTCGCCCATGAGAAGGAATGGTGGGTGGCACACTAACAACCGTCCACGTCCATTGTCCGTTGGACTAGCTACCTGCTGGCACTCAAGAGTGCACCCCACATTTCCGCTGTGCTGGGGCACCCGCCGTGCCGCGTAGCTGCAAGAAACGCTCAGCACCATTAAAAATATGCTTTACCATGTACAAATTCCGTTCCAGAGGACCAATGTTTTAAATGTTGCATTGAATACTTATATCAATTGTATTCTGATTTATAGGCGCAATTAAATCACTGGATTTGCACATATTTTTAGCACTTTAATAGCGAGTAGCCGCATGTGGCCATACAATACGTCTGTCTTCCTCCAGACTTTCGTCTCAACTGACCACGAGCGACACTTTGCTGTTGAACAAAGAACTCGTTCTTGAAGTCTCAGCCTCGCAGACAACAAACACCAACAAGTATTGAGTCTCAAAACTATTTGCACACACAAAAAAAAAAAAAGAAAAGGTATATACTCTTCTGATACAGTAATTGCACCTATTTGCTTTATCACACAAAATGCTTCGTTTTGGAATGGTAGGTTGCAACTATTCCCAAAAGAAAGGGACACAATTATAAACGAAAATAAGTTAAATTGGTCATAAATTCTGTACTATGGTTCATTTCATATAAGAAGGCCACATTCTGACAGTCAGTGAGTGGTAACGTAACATATTCAAAACAAACAACGTGCCATTTACAAAATCCTGTATCAGCTGATGCACGAACGAACATAAATTAATATTACGTTGGCTATTCTGAGAGCAGTGCCGACGCACATCAGACAAGCAGAAAATACGCGGATAAGAAAGAGTTCGTAGATTAATTAATACATTTTATTTTACGTGGTCATAAAACAGCAGTTTTTAGTTTTAGAAACGAAACTTCGTGATAAAATAGTAATGTATAGGTGTTCAAAATGAGATGCACAATAAAACAATCTGTATCCAAATGTAAGGAAAAAATCGAAACCTTTTTCTAGTTTCCAGACTCTCCAACCAAGTGCTGAAATCTTGTGAGGGACAGACGTGCCATATTGCGAACCATGTGTTACAACATGCCCTTCCACGCTATCTGGTATCCATATCCCGAACTACACCCAGAAACACATTACAGTTTTGTTGTTTGGAATAACGTATTTACGCGCATATACAAATGGTTTAATTTTCCTGCGAGCTCTGTATAATTTATAAAGTAGCATATATTTCATGTACAACGATTTGGACTGCAAGTAATTTATATTTGGCCGGTAATCGTTCGTCTACGTAAATTATACACCATATTGTTCTCTCGAAAACCATCTCCTTGTCTCCGTATAAAGTGAGACACGCGTGAATAGTTTTTAAGCAATTTTAACGTTATTCCACGTCACATATTTCCAACTCGAATATATTAGCTATAACGTCCAAAGTGTGATAATAGATAGAACAGACCGTCTCGCAAATATTAACCCAAATTCACTATCTCAGACAAATTAAAAAAGAGTTAGCAAGCAAATATTTAATTATTTGCAACATTTTATATTTTTACTTTTATGACATCCTTATTTTTTTAGACAGATGTCAGTCTTAAAATATCTTAAAATTTGTTTAGCATTACAGTACAATGAGAAGTGGATTAGCTGATGGTGTGTTGATAAAAAATACAGCCCCAACATGACGGACCAGCTGATGGCGGAAGGATACGTAGTCAGATGTAAACAGTGGCGCTACTTTCACCGAGCTGTCAAAAAGTGGCCTCCTCATATGGTACAGAATATATCACAATCCTGTAGTAAATCAATGCAAACGGAGTATTCCATATTATTCTCAGAAATACTATGAACTGATTAGCTGTACTTAAAAGACACGCAGATGTAAGAATTACTGGGAGTGTTATAAAACATGCTAAAATAAATGCAGAAGTTAAGTAAAAATTAAACACAACTCAAATCTGTTCAATAATCTGCAAGTAGCTAGCATGTAGGACTGAATATATATTGCTTTGCTTCAACATACATTTATCACCAAAAATTTACAAAACCAAGTATGTTAACCACAACAAATACAATGTGATGAGCAAGTTTTCACCAAATTAAGAAAACTGTCGGTGAACTGTTTTTAACTTCCCATATTTTATCGCTAAAAGGTTGCATCCTTATTTTTTTCAAGCAGCGCAAAAAAAATCAATTTTTGGTACATAGTGTCCAACATGTCCTGTGCCACCTTGGCAAAGGTTGTGTGGTAGCTGTACCCTAGCAAGCAAGCGGTGTCGCCAAGCGTAGCAATAGGCCTACAGCGCAGTCGCAGCACACTCGCATAGTATTTTCATGGTGTGAGAGTAAAGATATGCATCAGAATTTTGTGATGGCAAAGCGAATTACTTACACCGCAGGTTTCAAACAAAGTGATTTTGTTTGCACAACAGTGTGGCCATGAATTCAGAGTTAATGAAAAGTTAGCACAGGGCTGGAGGAAGTAGAAAACGGAACTTAGGTGCTAAGCATGGCAAGTTCCCTAAAATTGATGAAGGTGTACTTGATTAAGTATGCGAGAC
Source organism: Clitarchus hookeri (assembly GCA_002778355.1). Classification (NCBI taxonomy): domain Eukaryota; kingdom Metazoa; phylum Arthropoda; class Insecta; order Phasmatodea; family Phasmatidae; genus Clitarchus; species Clitarchus hookeri. Next base: position 135,528 of record NQII01001943.1, on the reverse strand, counting down.
GCTGAATAATGGATGTGCAATTTTGTACGACATTCTACAAGTAAAGTGAGTGAGTGGGTGAAGAGATTTGGCAGCTCTTATCAGCGAGGTCTTGAGAGCCAATGAGGGTGATGTGAGGTGAGCATGGAGCAGCGCCGGAATGAAATAGCAGGGTAAATAGAAGATCCCAGAGAAAACCCGCAATCAACGGCATCGTCCGGCACAATTCCCACTTGCGAAAATCCGGAGTGAACCAGATGGGGATTGAACCCGGTTTACCTTGGTGGGAGACGAGCAGTCTAATCGCTCAGCCACCAAGGTTCAGCAAATAGCGCGAGAGAGAAAAATAGACAACAGTCGCTGAAAATATTCAATAGGCTGTGGGTCGTGCATTTTATGAGACACAATAACTTGCAAATGCAAAAGAGAACATCTATCAGAAGCTACCTGTTGATTGTTCTGACAAGGTATTAAACTTCCACAAGTTCGTCACTGAGAAGAGGAAAACCACAGCATATTTGTTGTTACAAATAAGCAACGCTGACCATCCCCCCCCC
>NQII01001943.1:94453-134974 GCA_002778355.1 Clitarchus hookeri | reverse complement strand
CCAATATACCCAGGAATGCCACAGTAACTGAAAAAGGTTCTGTAAGTGTCATAGTGAAAACTACCAGTAACAATGTATGGTGATGTTGGTGATAACAGCAAACGGGAGGAAATTGAAGCCATATGTAATTTTCAAGCAAAAAAATGCTGTCCAAAGGAAATTTCTCACGTGGTGTACATGTGCTCGTGTGTAATAAAGACTGGATAGATTCAACTTTAATGTCGGACTGGGTGGAGTGCATGCAAAATAACTGGCCTGGAGCTCTACTTAAATAACCAGCCTTGTTGATTTTGGACAATTTCTAAGGTCACCTGGTGAAACCTGTCAGGAAACTGTTCAATGAAGGAAAATTTGAGATAGTTGTTATTCCAGGTGGCTACACGTCAATTCTGCAGCCGTTGGATGTGTGCATCAATAAGCCGTTTAAAGACAATCTGCGCTGTTTGCATGGTGAATGGATTGCCAGTGCCGATGGGGAGCATATGCCAACAGGAAGGGTGAAAATGCAGTCGCCGGAACAATAAGTGAGTGGGTTGCAACGAGTTGGTCTCTCATCTCCGATGAACTTATTGCCAAAAGNAAACTGTTCAATGAAGGAAAATTTGAGATAGTTGTTATTCCAGGTGGCTACACGTCAATTCTGCAGCCGTTGGATGCGTGCATCAATAAGCCGTTTAAAGACAATCTGCGCTGTTTGCATGGTGAATGGATTGCCAGTGCCGATGGGGAGCATATGCCAACAGGAAGGGTGAAACTGCAGTCGCCGGAACAATAAGTGAGTGGGTTGCAACGAGTTGGTCTCTCATCTCCGATGAACTTATTGCCAAAAGNCTGCAGTCGCCGGAACAATAAGTGAGTGGGTTGCAACGAGTTGGTCTCTCATCTCCGATGAACTTATTGCCAAAAGTTTTAAGAAGTCTGGAATATCAAATTTGCTGGATGGAACAGAAGACGACATGTGGCAGAGTGATGGCAATGCTTGAACAAACGACAGCTATGGCGGAAGTGGCCGTTGTGATTCTTCCGACGATGAAGATGATATGTAAATACAGGAAGTTTGACTCTTCCATAGCAATATTATTTCTTAATTAAGTTTAAACAGTTTACCCATGTAGTTTATATTCATATAAGTAATTTTATTCTTGTAGGTTTGTATGGTTGTAACCAGCTATATTAAATTATAACAGAAGCAAACATATTTTATTTTGTAAATAGTTTAAGAAATAATTATTCCATGATAAGTTTAAAATGTGCACAGTTTAGTTTTAAGTAAAGTTAACCCTAGTTGAAATTTCGTATAGCTTTTTTTTCCAGCACCTAATAATTTTTCTCATTTACGGGTACATGTCACTCCCTCAGTTTATAAGAAAATTTCTTCTTTAATAAAATGTACAACTTATATGTGATAAAATATGGTGTGTTGTTTTAACAGTGAACTTACTAAAAGTGAAGAAATTATTAAATTTTCGTTTGGAAACCATTTGAAACTTTTACTTGAAATAAATTTTGCTCACTGACAAACTAATCCAAAAATTTTGCAGAAACTTGTTTTCTGAAGGACTTGCATAAAAAATTCCTTAAACATTATAAAAACTCAAAATCAATTAAATGTAATTTCGTTAACCATGAACAACTACCATGGCCCATCTTCACTTTTCCAACACTTTAAACAAAAAGGTTAAAAGCTAAAAAACAGAAAACTATTGTGTGTACAAAGCCTGCTGGAAAAATAAATTACACCTATCACTGCATCATGGTAGAATTACACAAATTACTGAGGCAAATTTGGAATGGAGGTCATATCAACATATTGATAGTGAGTCTCAGTGCAGTCATTATCACTTCAGCTGTTTTATTGTAGCGACTGTTAACAATGGCACAATAGCTGAATNAGTGAGTCTCAGTGCAGTCATTATCACTTCAGCTGTTTTATTGTAGCGACTGTTAACAATGGCACAATAGCTGAATACGTACACTAAGCTCAAAGTATGAGGAACTGTTTAATTTTTGTGGGCAAAACATCTCAACTGTTCAGAGATTCATCATGAAATAATGTGGAAAGTTAANGAGGAACTGTTTAATTTTTGTGGGCAAAACATCTCAACTGTTCAGAGATTCATCATGAAATAATGTGGAAAGTTAAGCTCAGGTGGTGTTATCAACCATAACAATGCCCACTCATACAAAGCAGGCATGATGCAAGAACTGCTCCAGAGTTTTGGATGGGAAGTGTAGCAGCATCCACAATACAGTCCGGATCTTGTACCACATGATGGTTATCTTTTCAGCTAGCTGAAAGAACATCTGGGCAGACAACAATTTGCCAATGATGAGGAGGTGGAAGCAGCTGTTGTGTGANAATGATGAGGAGGTGGAAGCAGCTGTTGTGTGATGGCTTCACGACAAAGTAGCAGAGTGTTATCATCAAGGAGTTGAATATTTAGCATGTGTTCCAGTAAATGTTTTCCTTGACTATTGTGCTACTTACGTATATTCATTTTACCATGTTTCAAATAGCAATGAAAGTGTTGTGACATACACTAACTGGGTGTTAACTTATTTTTTTTTTAACTTCCCTCATAGTTTGGTTATTCTTACTCCTTACAAAAGACTGCTCATTTGCTGTAAAACATAACAAGGTGAGGAAAGGAACATCTTCTAGAAAAAATGTATTGTACATATCTTCTAATATTCACAAATCTATCCCAACACTATGGGCATATTCTCGGTGGAGTAAAACTTGCATCAGAAAGATTCTAAATGCCTGTATGTGTTGAAGGTTGGGTACTCCTGACTTCACACAGCAGCACATATTTCAGCCATACATATTTAACATGTCTATACAATGCATAATACAATTTTACATCAAATATATTACATAAACAACAATAACATTTCATTACTTCATGGCATGCAAAATGAGTGATTTTACACTTAATTCAGTTATGTACAAAACTAAATATGAAGTCAACAGACACAATACTATTCCTTTGATCCTGGAATGTGGATACTGTATTATGCACAATGCATGGATGAACACATAACCTTCTTATACAACTACTTAACTTCTTGACTCCTGCACTATGCACAAATAAAATACAGATGCTGAACTCAAAATTTTGAGCAAAAACAATAAGACACACGAGTGTTAAAAAATTTTTTTTTTTGAAACTAAAGTTTGCATACTGAAGATTATTATGATTATAATAAACATGATTGCTTTATGAAAGCAAGATGATTTCAGCAGCGTCACTAAGTTTCAGTACGAGTTGCAATGACTGGCGAACCTGCATCTGGAGACTGAGGTTCATCCTGAAATAGCGAGGCAAGGAAACTGTCACTTGTATGCATATGATTTATTAATGGCTAATTGATTCACATAACTAAGGACAGAACATGGACTAAAGGGGAACTGGGGTTTTCTGCCTACTAATATCAAGCATATGCAAGACTTGAATTACTTAGAACATTATTTTTAAAATACTAACGTTTAATTTTGCAGAATGCTCTAATATTACAGCAGTGGCAATAAATTAACAATACTGCATTTTTTTTGCATGCTACTCAATTTCTTCCATAATTTTGTAGTCTGTGCCATTTTGAGCTCACATCTACATTTAGACTTTCAAATTCTAAACAGAATTGTTCCCCATTGTTAACATTGAAAAACTATTGTAAAAATACTTAATTCCCTTTAATAAGATTGTAAAATTCTGAAATATCAGAGCTAATGCTACTAACTGCAAAACAAATTATGCACAGTATGACATACCTTGGATAGTTAAGAAAAGTAAGGATGTATTTGTGTAAGGGAAATGCATTGCTCCCAGATGGTAAGTTTGACAATTCAGTTGCATATAGAGCAACAGAGTTTACACCATATGGACTGTACTACAATAATATTGTGGAAAAATCCAAATACACCACATTATGTAATACTTCATACTAAGAAGACACTCAAAAACAATATTACACTCAAATTTAAACACATGCAATCCAGAAATAAGGCATATATCAGACAAACCAAATTATACAAACAGTGTCGTTCAGTGCCAGTAAAATGGTTGTATTTTTATACTAACTGTGTTGTGACCCTGAAAGCTACCCTACACCATCTATCTCCCTTTCAGCCAACTGGTTACCATGCTAGTGCACACAGGACACTACAGATACACTGGGTAGTGGGTTGGTGGGCTATACCAAAGATTAAAGATGAAGTAAACAGATTTTCCTTTTCTGCACATGCCCCCACAGCGAATTGCCTACAAAACTGTGTCACTCATACCTTTATTTTCCTCTGAGGCTTAAACACAACTAGCTGATGCAAGACCCAGTATATTATGAATGTCTGTGCCTAGTCCCCCCCTGGCAACAAGTACACAGGTCATGAAAGTACATGTAAAGACGCACAAAGCAGCAGCTCTGGCATGACATAATTCAACCCTGCAGAAGGAATCAATACTCCACTGCAGAGTCGTCCTATCAGTGGTGGTCTGTTGGGCAACATGTGAGAGCAGGCCCAAAATCTTTGACAAGTCGTTCCAAAGACATTACTGAATCCATAGCAGCTCTTTCCATCTCTGCCACTCATAGTACACACACATTTCCAATTCCTACTGCTGGAAAATTTATCATCTCATGAGCCGGTAATAAACCACTGCAACCCAGCCCAACCCAGCATACAAGTAACAGAACTGGGATTATAACAAATGGCCAGTTGACTGTTCCTTGCTTACCTGGGTATCAGATACACATCTGCACCAAGGCCTATACACATCACAGTAACACAGATTAATCAAGGCATCCTAAAAACAAGAGGTATGCCATGTGGCTGGAGATTGATACAAGATGGTTGGGGGCAGGTGGCACTTCATATGTGAAGTCTCGGTGGAAAAATGGTTAAGTGGTACCAGCAGGCAATGCAGATGGGGTTCTTATTTCTACAAGAATGATCATAGTACTTATGTTACACACTAAGCAACATCCAACCATTTACTGAGCACAGTAGCCATGGTCCACATTAATTTGGTGTTGTAATTAAGAAAGTAGACAGAAAGTGAGTTCGAAGAACCAATGAAATGGAAATCTCCCCCAGCAAATACAATCATCCCTCCTTAATCATTATAAAATTAATCTTCAAGCACAAGGCCTATTAGCCAGAATACCATATCATATAAGTGCTGGTGATTTTGAAAAAATTGCCCATTGTCATCCATAATCTGTCATTGATAACATGTAAAAAAAAAAAATCTTGCTGTTCGCAACAGTTAACAAGAGCATGTTAAATGCAATAAAACATGTTCCATGGTATCCAAAACCTTAATTATGGGCAGGAGCAGTGAGAATGGTCAAGAACACTTGATGGGAAAGGACTGGAAGACTCCCTTTAGAAATTTCTCTTTATGTGAGGCAGACATTTCCTAACTTGAGACTTTGTTGATAGTGCTGTGTCCTAGCAACCTGAGAGTAGTAACACAACACAGTACTCAGAATATGACCGGAGATGAGGTCACATGCCACACAATACCTGGTGTGAATTAGTTTTTTCGTGATTATGCTTTTGGTTACACCAACAGATGCTACCAATTTGTGACCATAAAGTGAGATGCTGGACTACGTAATACTCAAGCTGACTGGGAACCCCAGGACAGGAAATTTAAAGAGAAGAAATTCTCATGTTATGTTAAAGGCATGGACTGGCAATGGTGGGGTTACAGCTGGCTGATTACACAAGTGACTCATTTGTAAGGTGTGTAACATGATGACTGGAAACAAATGAGGACACCACAAATGCCCAGTGAAGCTTTAAAGGTTGTGGATGGGTCCCTGAGCAGGCAGCTGACCTAATAGCTGTGATGCTAATGCCTCGCTGGACTGTTTCTGACGTGCTTGAGGATGCTCCTCTCACCAATAACCCAATTTTATGGGCTCATGAACAGGAGCCAACCTGAAAGATGTAAGGCTTCTTTGTAACCCAGATGGTGGTGTTCTTCATTGATGGTGCAAGAAGGGTAACCTTCTCATGACTTATGAATCTGGGATAGGCTGCTTTGACTTTTCTAGACTGTTGTTAAGAGTAATTGAATAACCAGTCCTTAAAAACCCACACGTACCATTTGAAGAAGAACCATGGGTGGTCAGTTTGGCCCCAGGAGGACTTAGTGCGAGGGTACTTTCATGTGCACTGGTGTATCAGATTGAGCAATTCTGAAAGGCCTACTTATTTTCTACTTTCAGCCCGTTGCATATCCTTCCGCCTAATTCTCTCAAGGTAAACACTGCCATGTGGTGTATGTTTAATCAGCTGTTCTGAAGTCCACTGTATTTATTTCTACAAGAAAGCAACAAGTGATTATCTATTGTAGTGCATACTGNAATCAGCTGTTCTGAAGTCCACTGTATTTATTTCTACAAGAAAGCAACAAGTGATTATCTATTGTAGTGCATACTGTAAATATGTACAAGTTAACTTCAATAAATAATGTTTCTTTGTAAACACTGATGATGTGATTGTTATTATTTAGAAATAAACTATCCAATCTTCGGAATTTTTTTTCGTTGAATGAGGGTAAAACATTTTTTCATTTCTCATCATATCAGCAGCACGCTATTTTGAACATTCGTAATCAAATAGGTGCAAGGATAGAATTTTTGCCCATCATGAAGTATCATAGGAATTAAACCCTCTGAGATAATACAGAGCATTTATTCCATCATATACTGCAAACAACATGTGTTAAATTGTTTACATGATATGACAGTTATTTTAAATAACATTTACTGGCAGAACTAATAAAACGGAAGGTTNATGTGTTAAATTGTTTACATGATATGACAGTTATTTTAAATAACATTTACTGGCAGAACTAATAAAACGGAAGGTTTACACTTTTAATTGATACGTTATTTTATTTAAGTAGACTATTAAAAATACTGTTGCATGTTACTGATTAGCATAAGTTTCCCTTGCCCCATCCCGCTCAAGCAAGTTAAACAGTGTGCCAAGGACAGAGTTGCAACGTGAGAAGTGTGCTGCAATTTACAAAGGCAAGCCGCCACATGCGCCAGATAAACCTATNCAAGGACAGAGTTGCAACGTGAGAAGTGTGCTGCAATTTACAAAGGCAAGCCGCCACATGCGCCAGATAAACCTATCGGGATTTGTGTGCTCTTGAACTTCAGTGGATTGAATTTCTGGAGTTATCTTTGAAAGGATGTTCTGGTCATCGCCNCGGGATTTGTGTGCTCTTGAACTTCAGTGGATTGAATTTCTGGAGTTATCTTTGAAAGGATGTTCTGGTCATCGCCTTTGTCTCTCTCAGCGAGACTTGGGGTGTGGGGAACCTTCTAGATTGGGCCACTGAGACTACCACGCAACGGGCTTCCAAACAGACAGTGTAGAGTTTGGAGGAATGTGCGACCTCAAGTGCCAGGTGTGCGAAGACAATGAAACGACCAGCCAGAAAAGTGACGAGTGGCAGCGACAATGACCAGCGAGAGAGAGAGAGACTGACGGGTGGTACTACTGAACTGGATGGGTGAGTGACAGACATTTGGAATGATGGCAATAGAAAGATGGAACATGTGTAAATAATGAGTGAATTAAGTGACTCTAACCAATATTAAGACATTGAGAAGGACTTTAATTAGAGTTGAGATAGCCATTAAATATGTGCTCACTGAGAACAAAAGTAATAGTGGAGATTGATAGTTAAATGCTGTTATTAATAGCTGTGTAAGTAGGTTAAAAATTAAACTTAGTTCTTTTATTTTTATTAAGAAATCCATCCCGTGCGAACTCAGATACTCCCTCTAGCATCTTGTACAATACCATTTTCCCACTGCATACATTACAATCATGACAAATATCTGCTGATGTATAAAAACCCTACTGATAATTTTTTGACTTAAGGCACTCCCAAATTAATTATCGCAAACACAGACTATGTGAAAGCAAATGGTTGGTTTTGCCATGATGATATTATGAATGCTGAAAATAGTTGTCATAAAAGTTAAGTGGCTAAACCAAATTTATCCAAATTTTTTCAGCACACGTTCACTGTGATATTTATCACTAAATGGAAATCCATTCAAATAAATTTTGTTTTTACAGGGTCTTATCTAACTCCACGAAAGTTTGGCATAACCTCTCTTTCCTACAAGAAAATCACTTTTAGCTTATAAAATTATAATGACTAAGCAAAGTGAACATAATCGCACCAGAATACTAATAAAACAATACCTAACCAATGGCAATGTATTTCATGAAACTGCATTCATGCATTTAATGCAGAATCCAATACTCATTACCTAAATTGAGGTTATTTGTGGTAGCTCGGAATGTTCACTGTTCATGTTGGCCCGGACACATTGGACGGTTCAACAAAACATGAAGGAACTTTGTCAGCATATTAAAAGTAAAGGATGAATTTTCCACATATAATATCACGCAATTTCATACCATTTGCTAAAAACTAATCAAATACGTACAGAGGTATTGATTCAAAGTGTTCTCGGGTGGTTACCTAAATTATAACACATCCATTGAAACTCTGGAATTACTCAATAATATTGCAAATATAATTAAATGCACTAAACATAAATGTCACCAAGTTTTAAATTATTATTACCAACTTTAATTACATGTAGACACAATGGCCATGTCGGCATATTACATGAAATCCCGCGACCAGAAATGTTGAAAAGCAGCAAAAAGAACTTATAATATGTACCAATTCATTGACAAAAGATATATAGCACTATATGTTTTAATTATAATGTAAATAAATATTTTGTATTTGGTGTTACGAACTGCCACATAAATCATGTGTTCAAGGCACTTATGAAAACTAACCAGGGAATGAGACAAACTGCAACGTAAATTCATGGAATTCAGAGCACATGAACAAAGGAATGAGAAAAAGGCTTAAAAAAAAAGGCCAAATAACTGGACAATATGTATCAGGCTATTTTTATTCCTATGTGCATAAAACAAATAGAAAGTACAATTTATAGGAGCTGCTGATGTTCAATATAGTGTCTAGTAAGGCATTAAGACTTGGAGCTATTTCTCCTAATTTGCTGTCAACTTTACTGTGAGCATTGCAGTCATTGCTTACATTAAAATGTATCCAGTTACTGGGCAGTGATTTTTTCAAAGACTGATTTCAAGAGTGCTCACTTTATCGTGAATCGCCTATAGAGCTGAGAGCACATACGCTGATATGGTGTTATCTCTACCCCCGCTGATTTGGTGGTCCATGTGCAGAAAAGTCGAAATCGCTTAGAAAGCTGCATAAAGTACATCATGTGTATCTAACATATGTAGAGATCCCTATCTCAGTGATGATTATGTCCTAATTTTAGACTGAAACAAACCCACAGGTCTTTTCTACAGATTCTTAAAGGCAAAAATCAATTCCAGAGGCACACCAGTATTAAAAAGTTCATAACGTTGTCCATGAATGCTGCCCTCCACACCACTTCCAAAGGCAATGTACCAACAGGTAAACCTCACAGTGCTCACTGGACAACTGCATACAGAATATGGCTTGTGCCCATTCCACGTCATCCACATCCTCCACGTCCATTACGTCTTTACGTCCTCCACATCATCCGCGGCCTCCACGTCATCTACTTTCTCCATGTCATATATGCTCTCCATGTCCTCCTGCACACACCTCCTCCTACCTGTCATCCACGTCCTCCTCCACATCATCCTTGTCCGCCATGTCATCAGTGTCCTCCCCATAATTTGCATCTTCCCAGTCATCCATGTCCTCCACGTCCTCCTCAACATTATCCATGTCGTCCACCTCATCTACATTCTCCACCTCCTCCTACACCTTGTCTTCTACGTCCTCGTCATCCACGACATCGTTGTCCTCCTCCACGTCACCCACGTCCACCTCCACATTATCCATGTCCTCCTACACGTCGTCCACATCACCCGCATCCTCTACGTCATCCACATACTCCTCCCCATCATCCGCGTCATCCTTGTCTTCCACGTCATCGTCATCATCCACGTTTTCCACGTTGTTCTTCACGTCATCAACGTCCTCCACAGTATCCTCTAGGTCTTGTACCTTATTTCTTGCTTGGAGCTTATCTTAAAAATGTTTCATTCTTCTGCTCATCAAAACTTTAATTTATTCTCCTGTCTCTTACCATTGTAAATCACAATTTATTTTCAGTTTTATACTATGTTAATTATAATAACCATGTGTTAACAGTTTATGTCTGTCCTGCAGCATAAGCATAATAGCTAAAGGTCTATAATGGCATTTCAGAAAATTTTCTTTTTAAAAGCTTAAACTAGCAACAAATCAAAGAATCCAATATTGCAAGGGAGATTAAACCTTGAACCTATATTCTGAAAAGTTTACTACAACTGAGCTTTACTATTTACGTGATCTACAATTCACAAAGTTAAAATTCACATGTGGCTCCTGCCTGAGGCAGGGTCACGTATGGACGAAAGGAGGCTAGTGCTAATCAGAACCAGTTGTCCTACCTACAGGACATAACTGTCACGCCGGCCAGCCCGAAGAATGGATGAAGTGAGACATCAAATAGGGGTCGAGAAGCAACAGAATGAAGACGGCGGAGGAAACTGGACAGTCCGGAGAAAACCTTCACACAACCGCAGTATCTGCCATATTTCCCCACATGACCCCCCNCATCCGAAAACTTCCTGCTTGCCAGGGCCTGGGATTGAACCTGAAACCTCAGAAGTGGGATGCCAATGACTAACCAACTGAGCAAACCATGGATATATGTAATTCACAAAGGTAACACTATGAAATTATGACATGAAAATTGCTAACATGCATGGTACATGGCTATGTAATATAGCCACAAAATAATCAGACTGTTACCAGAAGTAGCAATGATGTGCTTATTCAGCATATATTTTGAAATATATTTCATGCAACTAGTGCCGACATGCACGTGCTGTTTCTGATATTTCTCTTAAAATACTATGAAGACTAATTAAAAGTTACTGTGATTAAAACTGTGTTTGATGTTTTAACTTACCTGTGAAATAATACTGCTACGATTACTAGATACATCTAGATCCATCCCGAATGGTTTCATAGGTTTCAAACCTTCAGAGTAGCCAACTCCTGGCTCCAGGTATGGATGTGCGTAGTTATCGTACAACCCGTCACTGTTTTAAAATAATTGTAAAACAAAAGTTATGTCCATATAATGTAAAACATCACACATTAAACATTTTCAAAAGGACAATGGGTTGCCTTAGTAAAATAATAAAGACACTGTGAAAACCTTTATTTTATAATAGTGCAAAATAGCATGTCAATAACAGTTTAATTTATAGGTAAATGGTAAACTTGTGATGAAATAGGCACATGAGAAGGAATTAAATTTTTAAGCACTCGACACAAGTAAATGTACTACAAATATTTACATACAGCAGAAACTCACTGTATCAGTCTCTGGTAATTTTGCTCCAAAATATTTATTAGTTTGGAAGACGTCAATAAATATCACATACAAACAATGCAATATTATGAATGTATCTATTTATCAAGTAACAATATTCAGCACCACCATAAACCTTTACTTGGGAATATCATTTGGCTGGAAACTCCAACATTAAAGCTTTTATTTTGCACATTGCCAAATGTGGGTCAAAAATAGAAAATGGACATGGAATGTTAATTTGATCTCTTTTGTCGTCACGATGTTAAGGCTGCATGGTATTGTACACCAATACAAAAATATTTCTTTAGATTTTTAAATACTTGAAAACAAGATTGGAAACAAATATAGTTACGTGCTAATTCATTGAAGTATAAAAAATTGCTCTTTTTATGCTGAGGAAAATGCTATGGAAGAATATGAGATATTGTAAAGAAAATTGCATGAATAAAGTGATTTATTTATATGAGCGTGTGTGTGCATATATATATATATACACATATATACATACAGAGAGAGAGAGAGAAAGAGAGAGAGAGAAAGAAAGAGAGAGAGAGAAAGAAAGATAGAGAAAGAAAGAAAGAGAGAAAGAAAGAAAGAGAGAAAGAAAGAGAGAGAGAAAGAAAGAGAGAGAGAAAGAGAGAGAGAGAGAAACAGAGAAAAAGAGAGAGAGAAAGAGAGACACACACACGCACACACACAAAATGGGTTTCAATTGCAATTTTTGATTAAACATACAGTTTGGTATATTTTTTACTNCACACACACGCACACACACAAAATGGGTTTCAATTGCAATTTTTGATTAAACATACAGTTTGGTATATTTTTTACTTGGTGCACGGGAAACCTTCCATATTAGGGTGATTTGATACTATCTGATCTGTGATGAGCCTCCGAGCCAACAATTTTTGAGAGTGGAGAGTTTGGACGATTGTGCGACATTAAGCAGCATGTGTATGGAGACCATCACAATGAAGAGCCAGTAGAGAATCAAGCAATGGCTAAAGGGACCAGCAGGAGTAGAGTCTGTGGACAGCAAGCATTGGTGCAGTGACAGACTGGCTGGCAGAACTATCTAAATGGATGCGTGAGTGTAAGAAATTTCAAATAATGGTAACAGACAGACTAAACATCTGTTAATAATAAATGTGAATTATGTGACTATAGTCAATTTAGAGAAACTGAAGACTTTAATTACAATTGAGATAGGCATTGAATATTGCGCTCACTGAGAATAATTAGAGTAATAGTGGAGACAGATATTTTAATGTTGTAAATAATAGTTGTGTGAATAAATTAAAAATAAAGTTTAGTTCTTTTATTTTTATCAAAACCTCCATCCTTCACGAACTCTGATATGCCCCTCTGACATCTCGTAACAATACTATCTACATATTTATAATAAATTACACTTACATTAAAGAACAAAAATTTATTTTTTAGATAAGTGTTGTTATATGCTGCATTATCTAGTTACGTTTCTACAGTGTAATTAGTACTATTACATTTAAAATTCAATAATATGTACAGAATTCCAGTTCTGTAAACACTGTACTTTCTCAGAGCAGGACGATGTGGATTTTCAGAAACACACGCTCAACCTAACATAATTTCCAAAAATTTCCACCAGTTCGACATATGAAGTTACCCACTAAAAAAAAGCACTGTCTCAAAGTCATGTCTACAGGTCTCAACTACTATGAAACACAGTTCAAAATAGTGATCACAAGCAGTGACTGTGCAACAGAATTATTCAGTCTCAAGGTGTGCAAAAATAAGACTGCCTTCATGATGACCATCTTGTTCGCATTCGCTAGAGACAAGCTTCAGCAATGTATATGAAATGTAAATACGAATTTGAGATATCAAATACGATTGTCTTGACAAAGCTAGTACTTAAGATATGTTTAACAATACCATCCTTAAAATCAAAAATACAAGGAGAAATAAATGAGTTCCACGAAAAAAAAAAAAAAAGTAAAAATGTGTTTTAAATTTACTAACACATGCTATACAATATATTCCACCACAAGTGGACACCCCCAAAATTTCCACAATGGTTGCAGATCACAAAATGTGGTTTTCGCTTAATGTTAGTATGTATGAGGGCAAGTAATTTGCTGCATAGTGAATGTTCGTAACACGTGTATGGAGAGAGAAATTGAATCAAGTATATCTTTTTAACTGGAAACATACATTAATTTCAACGGCAACTGAAAGTATTGCAAAGAGGAATTCAGTGATATAACATTCACAATGGAAAGTATAACAGAAAAGTCAAGAAATAATGTGCAAATATGATTACGTTAGGTGGGCCAGTAGCATGGGGCGGTGGACCTGTACCCACAGCTGTAAGTAAACAATATGTGCCATGACACATTCTGGCGGGATCACTTACTTATAATAGCGTAGCACTTACCTTAATGAATCAAGGGTCACAGAATGTAATACTGGACCAATTCTAGCACTGCAGCGGAGGGAAGACGGGCAATGTGAGTGCAAGTCTGAATCAATAGGTATATTTTATTTGGATACCAATGTAATTGAGGAGATTTGTTTCCTAGTCATTAATTGTACTGAGTAACGAGTGCGTACAAATGCACAGCACATGTAGAACAACCCAACCAAGAAATGCAATCGCGTTCACATGCGTAGTACAAAAGAGCACAGTTATGGTTGAAACACATTAGGTCTTTTTTCAACAGAATGTGCTCAATGTGTTAACCATACACAGCTGTAAACGCACATGTAGCGAGCAACGAGCAGCCTGAAGTATTTCTGGCGTAATGCCACCGCAAGCTGCCATAATATGTTCTAAAGAGGTTCTAAAATGTTCAATTAATTATTTTTTTGTGACATTAAGAAAAATGCCGGCGCCCAGGATGACTGCATTAATCCAGCCGTCTTGCGGAAGAGTGAGGCCTGTCACACTACCTACCTTTTTCCTTTTCTTTGCAGTTTAGACTTAATTATACTCTTGAATATGTTTGGCAGTCTTGAATTTATTAATTGTTCAAATGCAATACATTTAAGCCCAGAGGACATTGGGATGATGGTCTACAAATGCTCCATCGTTTCACAGAATAATTAATGCTATTCAAAATCTCTGGACTTGCACACCTTTTATAGAAGTCATGACGACAAGGCATTAAATTATTTTTCTGCATGGCTGATGAGGTGGAAAAATACGCCGTAGAGTGTTTATATTAATTAGCAGTCACATTTCGTCTTTCATTAACAGACAGCATACTTTTATTATGTTTTCTGCCATAATATGTTCCTCCATGTCATCTGGCATCATAGGAATCATGTTTTACATCCTATACTTCAGTGTTCCCCACAGGGGAGTAGATTCGAGGATCTGATTATTCGAGGCAGAATTGAAGTAAAATATTTTACCTAACAGATTGAGGTTAGCTTTCCTAACAGAAAATTCCAATTACAGTACAACCCTAATATAAAGGAAGACATGTTTTTTGCAACATGCAAAATCATGAAATTGTAATGAAATTGTGAAATAAGCTTTGCTGAAGCACATGTGTTAAGATCAACGTGTGAAGCAGTAAAAACATAGTTAGTTTCAGCAATCAACTGCGGTAGTTTCTAATATATTGAGTTTTAGAATTTTTTTTNGAAGCAGTAAAAACATAGTTAGTTTCAGCAATCAACTGCGGTAGTTTCTAATATATTGAGTTTTAGAATTTTTTTTTGCATAATTGATTGTGTATCAGAACAACATTAGTTACAAATGGAGAATTTTACATTTTTCAGAATGCTATCATTTCAGTGTGCAAGTATTACAAAATAAATATAAAGAGAATATGAGTGCCTTAAAAAATAAGAACACCAACAACACTAAACCATAAACAATAGAAATTTATCCTAAATTTTTTCTGCCTACCACATGATAGTACAATAAATTTTAAGACTCACGCTGTGGTCCATCCTTTATTTGTGTGTGTATAGCTTGAGAATAACCCATTTTAAACAAGACTGTGATTTTGTGTGAAAAAACGGACACAGGTATGTTGATGTGCCTGTGATGTTATTGCATATATTTTTCTTTGTTNATGTGATTTTGTGTGAAAAAACGGACACAGGTATGTTGATGTGCCTGTGATGTTATTGCATATATTTTTCTTTGTTGTTTACATGCAGATGCCTTAGCAGGATTTTAATGTTATTGCTGCATCATTGAACACCAGCAAGTGTTGCATAGTTCCACTATGCAAAAATATAATGAAACACACTCCTGATAAGATACCTGCAATTATTCTAAGTGGAAAAAAACACAGTGTGAAGTGTGTCTGAACGTAGAAAGAATCATTTTTTTTTTTTTTTTCTAGACAATTTGTGTCAAAATACATGTTTTATGTGTGAAGATCATTTCAGCGTTAAGTATATGTGTTGTTTTGTAACTGTAATTGCACTGGTCTAATTCGTAACACTGTAATGTTTATTATAAAGACAGTGCCTGTATGGGCAAAGAGAAACTGCTGTCATGTTTTATATAAACTTATTATGTGGTTTACACTGTAACATAGGTTTGTGTTTTTGCGCTCTCTTATTAAAATTCGAAAATGTTCTTTGTCAGATATAAATAGTACTAATAATGTTATCTCTGAAAACGGTTTCATAATTTTTAGGGTAGATGTTCCTGCTTATGCGTGTTACATAGGCATATGTTTAAAACATTTCTTTAATAATAAAACCAGTATCATGCTAATTTAATACATAAAGGTTTAATCTTGTATTTAGTTTTTAGAACTAATTAAACAATACTGGGAAACCAAAATAACAAAAAGTAACATCTGAACGGAAATAGAAAGTTAGTCAAATGTGCCTAAAAAGGCTTCACGTTTTTGAGAATTGAGAGGTATGTGATTGCAGGAAAACATTTGAATGAAGTAAAACAACACGAGTCTAAAAGAAAAATGGTTATTCAAGAGAGTAAAAATCTTGAATGAAATATTTACCTACGTTGCCTAATGCTATACTAAAGTAGTGTTTCAAAATGCAGATGACATTTGAAACACAAACGAAGGCACCAACAACTGAAGCAAAATCAGGTTAAAACTATCAATAAATTTTGCAAGAAACATACATTTCTAAAAACAATTTAATTCCCATTTCGAAGTTTCTCTGTAATCCATGAAAACCGGCCGAAAATAAGTTCCCATGTCGACACTAAGATGGCGAAATCAAAAAATGTACAACTACGTCGCACACACGTTAGCCATAGGAAACTGTTTTGATTGTTTACAAAAGAGTTTAAAACATTTTACATTTAGAGAGTGGGATAGTTTTAAAAATAAAATGTGCACTGGAATAATACTTTGTCTGGTAGTATTATATATGGTAATTACTTTAATTACATCNGAGTGGGATGGTTTTAAAAATAAAATGTGCACTGGAATAATACTTTGTCTGGTAGTATTATATATGGTAATTACTTTAATTACATCAATAAAGGTGTAATTGATTTTCCAAGAAAAATCTTTTGATCTGGTGTGAACATTTGGCAACATCAACAGCATCAGCTCACGCAGCATTTTTGGGAAAACATGAATAAAGACAATCCAGTTATTTACTGAAATCTTGTTATGTTATTATAACCTAAATATTACATAAATGAAGCAACGTAAATAAAGTTAACCAGTTTTTGCAAGTTGCACTGTATTTTAAGTTTTTGTTGTCAAATAGTTTGGCTATTGCAAAATGTGGCATTCNGTAAGTTGGACTGTATTTTAAGTTTTTTGTTGTCAAATAGTTTGGCTATTGCAAAATGTGGCATTCTACCAAAATATTTCACAACTATCTTTTACAGAATATTTCTTTCATGCTTGCATTTTTACAATAGTTTTCTATACTGTGTGGGAATCATGCTGGTGATACATGCCACTGCTTAGATTTTGCTACACATTCATATCAGCTGTCTTATATTCAGATATTTGTGCCGTGTGCATGGACTGGCAAGTATTTTTTTTTCTTCAGTGAATTGGCAAAATTTTATACATTAAGATAATATACCTATTTTCATAAAAATAGCACTTCAATTTAGTATTTTTCTGAAGGAAAATGAAGTGTACACCAACTTTAGAATTAAAAAAATCACAGAAATTTTGTAAAAAAAATTGTAGAATAAGTAGTGAAAAATATACCGAAATCACCTCACCAAAGTTACAAAAATCATGGAAATATTTTTACCAAAAAACCAGTGTCTCTATCTATGGACTTGGAATGGTGACATTATACACACAAAGTTAATAGACATCTGTATCTTTTTTTAAATATACAGGCAGTCCTCTACTTTCATACATACATATGCATGTAATAAGAGGGGTTCCGTTCCAAAGTTATAAGAAGAAAAAAAAAACAGAAACAATAATTTTGGTAGAAAGATAATATATTTAATTGATAAACATGTTATTTTTAACAAGTATTTCCTTGTAAATCACAAATAAATATACCTGTACAATACTTTCTTGCCTGAAATGTTGATTTTCAACACCAGTACACGTATTTGATTGTAAGTACCATGAGGTAATTAAATAAGGTAATGAAATATACTTTCTATTTTCTGTAAAATTGTTGTGCAAATGTAACATTTTTTTTGTAGGTTGTAAAAACTATGTAANACTGAAATCTTGTTATGTTATTATAACCTAAATATTACATAAATGAAGCAACGTAAATAAAGTTAACCAGTTTTTGCAAGTTGCACTGTATTTTAAGTTTTTGTTGTCAAATAGTTTGGCTATTGCAAAATGTGGCATTCTACCAAAATATTTCACAACTATCTTTTACAGAATATTTCTTTCATGATTGCATTTTTACAATAGTTTTCCATACTGTGTGGGAATCATGCTGGTGATACATGCCACTGCTTAGATTTTGCTACACATTCATATCAGCTGTCTTATATTCAGATATTTGTGCCGTGTGCATGGACTGGCAAGTATTTTTTTTTCCAGTGAATTGGCAAAATTTTATACATTAAGATAATATACCTATTTTCATAAAATAGCACTTCAATTTAGTATTTTTCTGAAGGAAAATTAAGTGTACATCAACTTTAGAATTTAAAAAATCACAGAAATTTTGTAAAAAAAATTGTAGAATAAGTAGTGAAAAATATACCGAAATCACCTCACCAAAGTTACAAAAATCATGGAAATATTTTTACCAAAAAACCAGTGTCTCTATCTATGGATTTGGAATGGTGACATTATACACACAAAGTTAATAGACATGTGTATCTTTTTTTAAATATACAGGCAGTCCTCTACTTTCATACATACATATGCATGTAATAAGAGGGGTTCCGTTCCAAAGTTATAAGAAGAAAAAAAAAACAGAAACAATAATTTTGGTAGAAAGATAATATATTTAATTGATAAACATGTTATTTTTAACAAGTATTTCCTTGAAAATCACAAATAAATATACCTGTACAATACTTTCTTGCCTGAAATGTTGATTTTCAACACCAGTACACGTATTTGATTGTAAGTACCACGAGGTAATTAAATAAGGTAATTAAATATACTTTCTATTTTCTGTAAAATTGTTGTGCAAATGTAACATTTTTTTTGTAGGTTGTAAAAACTATGTAAAAGTTTTTCAGAGACTTTTATATTATTTTAACAGAAGTACTCATTTGTATTGTGCCAATATGATAGCCGTATCCAAACATTCATAACATATGATCAGCGAAGGCTAGAAAACATGGTAGGCAGTGTTAGATGGCAACTAACAGTGCTATATCAATATGTTCGTAGGTTGCTAGATGTATGAAAGACCAAATCGGTTGTATGAAAGTTGATTTAGAGGTGATAATATGTAATGTATGAAAGAGCGAGTTGTAAGAATCTTGAATGTATGAAAGGAACTGCCTGTATGTGCAAAATTCAATTAAAGCACCTTCAGTCATTTTTTGGGAAATAATTCAAGTTTTGAAGCAATTTTCTATGATCTGAATAAAAAATACTTATGCTAAATGTGAGAATGCGTAAATAATAATTCAGTGGAAATTTTTTACATTGTTCTTATGGAAGATTCATAAGGACCATAAAAAACTTGTGTTTACCAAACGCATTCTTTATTGCACAAGTTAATTTAAAACAACAGTGTGTTTATTTTACTATTATTTCAAATGAGAGGGCTTTTAAGAGTGCTCAGTTTACAGTGAATAACCTGTATCAACATAACGATGTTAGAATCCTTAACAAATTAATTCTTGTTTCGACATTTAGTGACCATTAAATATGAATCGTACACTTTCCTATAGCAAACAAAAAAACGAGTGATTACCATTTTCTCAAATAATTGTTGCAAATTTAAACAAAAACTTCCTTCAAATGTCAATAATTGATTGGTTACTGGGCAAAAAATCCCATGTTACGTCAATTACTTTACAGGTCAGCACCTGACATCTATTTGATGTAAAAAAAGATTATCCTCAAATTTTAAACTGTTTATTGTAAGCAAACATATAATGACAGGGAGTGTATTGCCAGGCAGACAGCCCCCATGCAAGGTCCCACTTGCTCCCGAATAGTGTGCGACTTCACAACTTAAGTATTGTGGAATTACTCTTCGAGAGGGTGGAAGAAACACTTTGGTCATCTTCAGCTACCTTTGACTGCAACTCATCATGGTCTGAACTGCTTCAACTCATCTCCTCCACGCTTTGTGGAAGGAGTGGCTGACTGAGATCACCCTTCCCAGAAATTTATTGAGGAGGGGGATGCGGCATAGGGCTCATTCCAATACTTTTAAGTGCAGCTGAAGTTCCAAAATAAGAATCACAACTTTTACTCTTTCCAGCAGTTAAAAAAAAAATTATGGCATGGCTGCTACGTGACGGTGACGATTATGCAATAAAACACGGTACTCAAATTAGCTCTCTATTACCTTCCTCTCTTTATATCTTAACTTAACATAAACTTAGCCTACTAAGTAGCAATCAAAATGATCACCTGTTTGAGGAACTCTGCTGAGTTACAGATGATCCCTGATGAGAGCACTGTACTGAAGAGCTACCACTCTTGGAACTGCTCTCTGGTATTTTGGTCCCAGCTGTGACTTCATGGCACTCACACTTACAATCCTCTGGATTCACATAACTATACACAACAGTCTTACTACTCTCTACTTGTACTTTTGATGCTTCAGGAAGATCTATACTTCCCCGCGAAGGAATCGTCTGGATTCGTTTGGCAGGTTTGCGCTTTTCAGGGATCTCCTCGAAGTTTATCCAACTAGAAGGTTTGGGAGGAGGGGTGATGGGCAATGGTGGAGTGGGCTGAGCCCGAGGAGGTAGTGGTGGCGGGGGCGACGTTGGGGAGGCCTTACGAAATTCCCTGGGACTCTGCAAGCCATGCTCTGCAAACTCTACCCAAGATTTGGCAGTGATGGTGCCTCTGCGTGACAGCTTGTTACGGCCAATGGAATCCTCTCGAGGGAGACTAATGCGCATCTTCTCTAAGTTTCTATCTGAATCATCAGTGGTACTACTGCACTGCACGTACTCTTCTAACAGTGATGGGTTAATGGGAGTGGTGCTACGTGGCCTTTCGATGGGACATGTGCGCACCTCTGATACCCTCTGCTTGATTGGTACTATTGGCACTGCCATTGACCGTTCCTGCGGTAATGTGGTCGGCACGTATGGAAGCTCATCTTCAAAAGAATCTTGTTGGAAAACCAGTCTTTTTCTCTCATGATCCTCTTCCTCTTCATCTTGTTTCTTCAATGCTTCAACCTTAGGTCTCAAATATTCAACTTCTGAATCTCGTTCTGACTCTGAAGAGAGATGTTCTGCATCTTCACTTGCTGAAGGTGTAACCTGCATACTCGTTTCTTCAACAAGAGAGAGGTGCTCTTGCATAACTGCATCTGTTGGCTGGTTTTCCAGTTTTATAAATTCTTCTTCTACTGGGAAAGGTAAGTTAACTGAACGTTCCACAGATTCACACACTTCAGTTTCATGGATAAAATGACTAGGAGCTGGTAGCATCACAGACTCTGAAGGAAGCAGATTCTCCTGAACTCCATTGGTTAGTTCTTGTGCATTATGAGCATTAAGTACATTCTTCTGCTCTTGCACATTTTCTTTTCTTATTATCCCAAATTCTGAAGGTTGGATGTTATCCATGTCAAAGGTGAATTCTACACTACTAATTGGANCATGTCAAAGGTGAATTCTACACTACTAATTGGATCAACTGACGGAAGTTTGGACTCGGGAGATGAAATATCATTTGGAGAAATAGCTTCACTTTCAACAGACTTGGTCCCTTTCTTCTTTTCTTTCTTTTTGAACAGATTTGAAAACACTCCTTTGTTTTTATTATCTTTCTTCCCTTTAATATCTTTCTGCTCTGGCTGCACAACTCTTTCACGACTCTTACTTCGAGATCGACTTTGATCCCGTAAACCCTCACCAGCTTCCTTCAAAATTGTAGTAAAAGTCCCAGATTTTCGTTTCCCTGGTGGAACTGTGGGAGATTCTGGGCTGACTAAAGTTTCATTCTTCTTGAAAATGCTGAAAGAACTCTTGCGAGATAGGGAAGGAGAAGGTGTGCGTGACCCACTTTCTTCTTTCTTCTTAAGAATAACATGTTTGGACAACTTGGGTGAAGCTGAAGGAGTAATGCTAGTGCTGTCAGAAGCTTTAGGAGTCACTGGCCTACTCTGAACATGCATACTTACAGTGTCTGGTACTTTATTTACTGCTGGTTTGTTCTGCACCAGCTGAGAAAAACTCTGCACTGTCTTCGTTGATTTACCTGCTTCAGAAAGATTCAAAGAAAGTGGTTTCTGAAGTTCCTTGTCTTGAACAACAGCAGCTCGTGTTGCGTCTGTACTACGGGACAGAAGAACTTTCTCCAAAGACTCAGTCTCATGTTTGATAGGAGAAGATTCCAAGTCAACGCTCTGAGATGGGATAGGCTTGTTTCCACAAAAAGATGTCTCTAGCAACATTTTGTGTGGAGATGGAGAGCGGCCACTTGAAGCACGTGACAGTCCAGACACAACAGAAAGATGGGAAATGTGGGATGCCGCTGAGCCACCAGATGCAGCGGATCCTACCGATGACAAACGACTTGTCCGACCACTTATGGACAAGAATCCTGCATCACTACATGCAGAATCCTTGCGCTCTTTTGCTTCCTTCTCGCTTTGAGCTTCTAATTCATATTTTAGTAGTTTCTTGTTGGGCAACTTCTCCTGCCTAGCACCAGGCTCTTCATGGTAGTCCAATTCCTCTGTACTCGAACGCAAATCTGCAGTACCTTCCTCTTTGAATCCAAGACCCAATTTTGCACCACCACTAGTTTCACCTGCTCCTAAAACATAAAAATATTGAGAAGATGAAATATTCAATAAAAATAAAATTCAAAAACAAANCTAGTTTCACCTGCTCCTAAAACATAAAAATATTGAGAAGATGAAATATTCAATAAAAATAAAATTCAAAAACAAACTTTTACTTCGAAAATATAGCTCTACAAACTTCTACATTGATGAGGTTTATAACATCATTCTAGGCTACGCATTTATTTCCAACCTATACAAAACAGCACATGCTGTCCACAACATAAAAAGCACAGGCCAGACAAATATAATGTTATTACTTACAGTAATTGCACAAAACATATGAATAAATATTTTAAGTCAAACATCAACTTACCTGCAAACAGTTCTCTCTCTGGTGAGCTGTTGTTGCTGTCATGATGTGAAGAGCTACTGGCTCTTGATATGTCGATGCGAGGTGTAGACGGGGTTTGCAAGCTGCCGGTTCCACCACACACCACACTCCCACTGGCCGTTGACTCAGGTGACATCAACGTTCCATCAGCTGCCATTCTAATTGAAATATATAAATTAGCACACTTTGGGGAAAATACTAAAAATGTGGGAATATTCATTCACTCATCCCTGTTATGAACTGTAATGTTAAAAAAAAAAAAAGTTGCAAATCATGAAATCACCAACCCAATATATTTATACAACTTCTATATTTCCTAAACATAAAATACCAAAACCTTCATTAAAACAGAATCAAGAAATACAAAGTATAGATTAAAAATATGTAAAAGGACAGAAATTAAAGAACTCACAGTCTAGTACTTGATGACAGGCACACACACAAAGACGGATGAGACATTATTTTGTGGTTAAACGATTGCAACGTTTCGCTGGCCTAGGCCAGCTTCATCCAGCAGCGAGTTGTAGGCCACTGCAACATGGTGGAAGGGGGGGTTTTGGTAATAAACCTAGCGGCCACATAGTAAACTAGGGTGCAGTGCGAAAATTGAAAATTTGCCGGTATAGCTGAAGAGTAAAGTTTGAAGCTGTGATTCTCTTATGTTGAAACCTAGGGGCTACCTGGATTTTATTATAAATTGATGAGCTAATTTCCAGCATCTGGGTTCTGAGCTATTGCTTGAAGGTGGTAGGGCTCTCACAACTCTGGTGCTGTAGCAGGAATCAAAATCCTTGTTGTGTGATGCTGCAGGTACTGCAACTAGTTTGTCTTGTACGTTGTGGATGTGGCCAGCTATGGCTTGTTTAGTGTCTGCTATGTGGCCATTCATTCTCTGCCTAAATGTGTTGATGGTGAGGCCCACGTATTCTGTATTAGTGTTGGCACTGTAGCTGGTAAATTAGATTTTCTGTTGCACAGTTATAGTTGCCTTGGATGTGGTATGTACGGCTACTAAGTCTGCTATAGATGAAGCTGGCGCAGGCCAGCAAAACGTCGCAATCGCACAACTGCGTGAAAAATGTGCCGTCCTTCTTTGTGTGTGCGCCTGTCGACAAGTGAGTACTTGAATTTTTGTCCTTTTACATATTTTTGGTAGCCTAGCAACCTACTTGTAACCTAAACCCGAAAGTACAGATTAATACTAACACAAATATTTACCAGAAACTGGTACTTTCTGAAATTAAAAAAAATGCCACAATATTTAGCTGCTTACACTACCAAACATTTTGTATACTGGTAACGGGAAAATTTGGTGCATCGCTTACTATAACTAGAGTCTTAAAATTTAAAAAAATATTATTTTTCATAAATAAAATAATTTCTCATTAAGTTTAGACTCTTCATAGTCTCAAAATATTTGCCACTTCCAAGGCAAAACTTCATCAAAACAAGTCTTGATTAGACTAGTAAAATATATTATGCGGAGCATGACCCAGCACATCTGCCCTCCTGAGATAATAGGAATACTCTGTCCGTTCAAAAGACGTCGCTGCTTTCGCCATAACGTCTTCCAAATGGAACAGAAACAAATTACATGTTGAGAATGAATCATTGTGGAAAAGTACTCAATCTTAATGAAATTTAAAATAAACAACATTAAAATTCCAATTTCCGAAACTATACAGAACTGNTGGAAAAGTACTCAATCTTAATGAAATTTAAAATAAACAACATTAAAATTCCAATTTCCGAAACTATACAGAACTGAACCTAAACAAAAATGTTTCATTTAAAATATCTAGCTTGAGAACATTTCAGCAGATTCTTAATAAAAATAAAAGAAATAAATTTGATTTTTAATTTATTCACACAGCTATTATTTACAACATTAAATTATCTATTTCCACTATTACTCTATTTATTTCATAGTGAGCCCAGTATTTAATGTCTATCTCAACTCTAATTAAAGTCGTCCTCAATGTCTCTGTTTGGTTATAGTCAATTAACTCACACTCATCATTAACACATGTTCAATCTGTCTGTTGCCATCATTTGAAATGTCTTTCACTCACACATCCAATCCAATAGTCCAACCTGCCAGTCACACTTTTCACTGCACCACTCAATCTTTTGGTTCGTCGTCTATCGCTTGAGGCTGTGCAATCACCCAAACTCCAGACTCCCATTAACACCCAGCTCGGAGACCGGTAACACTTAAATAAATAATATTGCTGGCCTTGATCTGGAAGGTTTCCCAAGTCACACTGAGAGAAACTAGGTCATTAACCAGAACATTCTTCAGATAAACGCAGAAATTGAATATGCTGAAGGCCAGTAGTGCACAAGCTGCAAAAGGCTTATCGTGGTGAGATGCATGTGTAAGCTGGTCCATGTCTTTGCCGCCCGCTCTCTGGTTACATGCTTGAGCTTCACACATTTCTGCTCTCACAAGCGACGCAGAGCAGCGAGTACATATCACTGCCCCCTCTTCAAGTCCGGTCATCATGACCTTCGTAGAGCACCAGTTGGTCTATGTGGACAACCTTCAGTTTTGCCAGAGAGCCTTGATGACGAATACAAAATACCACATAATTGATCTTATTCAGAATCCTGTAGGGACTTTCCCAAAATTTCTGTAGCTTCGGGCAGTACCCTTTTCGCCTCTGTGGGTTGTACAATCACACCAGTTGTCCTTTTTGAAATACCTCACCTGGTATTCTCCTATCATACAGCATCTTCATCCTGTAACTATTTATTCTGAAGTGCTGTCGAGCAAAAAATCATGAATACCAACTAGTCTGTTACGTAATTCACTGGCATACTCAGGGGCTGCAGCTTCCTCTTCTGTCAGTCAGCAAAATAGCAGGTCACTAAGGAGGCGTAGCCATCTTCCAAACAGCCTCCTTGACGGTGTTATCATTGTGGACTCTTGAACTGCTGAGTGGTACGCAAGGAGAAACCACGACACTTTTGAATCCCAGTCCTTTTGGTTGTTTACATAAAGATTGACAGGTACTGCTCAAGAGTGCAGTTAAGCCTCTCAGGTTCCCCAACTGTCCACATGACCAACACTCAGGACGTTTAAGTGGGAAGTGGCGAAGCTCTGTAGCACAGACCCTGGAAGCGATATCCTTCATAAACTGCATCTGCTTCAGTGTCTTCGTTATTCTGTCTTTGTCGTCTGGCCAGCATCACTGCCCGTAGCAGACGTCAAGGTGCAGCCCCTTGTCTTGCTGACTCCACTTCCAGTACTGGGGCTCTGGGCATCCTGCATGCTTTGTGGGGTGCAGCCAGACATACTGCTTGCCGTACCTCTGTGTCAGCGATGGTGTCGATGAAGAAGCCTTGGAGCACCCTTCCAGATTAGTTGAGACAGCTGCACTATGTCTTGCTATAGCTCCTGCAGTGGCTCTTCTGGTTGGTCGGTGTGGCTTCGCAGCTGTGCATGGTGGGCATGTTGCAGGTACCGGTCTCCAAGGCCAACACCAGTGTGGGGTACTCCAGTCGATGTGGCTCTAGCAGAAATTGTAGAATGCTCAATGCAGGGCCTCTCAATACAGCCACGAGGTAGTAGCTCGCTGTTCGGCAGGCCAACTATTTCAAACTGGTGTTGGTACTCTCGACATAAACTCTGACCATCGTAAGGGGCGGGCTTGATTGAAACCCCCTTCCCCACTCCTGGCTGTGCGACACCAATGCTGCAGAGCTGCTGAATTGTCTACAACTTGCACTGCTTCCTTGTTCTTCTCAGTTGTCGGTATGTTAATAGTGGAACTCTGTTTCTGAAGAAATTCCTGGAATTGCTTCTCTACTGCACTGGTCTGTTGCATTTCGTTCTCAACACTGTCCATTACTTCAGTTACACTGCCAATTTTCTTATCCACGGAGTCAATTCTTGTGTTTAAGTCGCTAATGCTTTCTCTTTTCGTATCGACATGATGTATTTTCTTATCTACATTCTCATTTACAGTGTCTATTTTCTGTCTACATTATCTATTTTTCTATCTTATAAATCACTTACATTAGTTATATGGCTATGTACACTACTAATGTCTGTATTTACAGTTTCATTTAAACCTTCTTTCACACTACTAATTTGTGTATTTACCTTCCATAAAACTGAGTTGAGTTGAGAGATTTGGTTGGTTCTTAACGAGGTCTTGAGAGCCGATGTAGGTGAAATGAGGTGAGAATGGAGCAGCACTGGAATGCAAGGGCGGGGAAATGAGATATCCCAGAGAAAACCTGCCGACCATTGGCATTGCTTGGCACAATTTGTACTTGCAGTCACTTGGCTACTCAGCCCCTCAATTAATGCTCACAGCGCTTCCAGTTCTGTAGGACATTTTTATAGTTAACATTCACTGCGATGGTTGTACAAAACTGACCTAATATTCGGCCTACCACTATTTAAATTAATTAATTAATTAAAATAAATATATAAAAACGCCCCTCAGACATCTTTTAACATTATTTTATGGGCTACAGTGTACAGTTTATATAATATTTAAAATCATATGAAAATTTAAAATTTACTCAAAATAAGAAAAGTTGAAATAGTTTCATAAACATCCCTTTCGCCAAGAATCACCACAAAAAAAAAACACCTACATGAATCAGAGTATTCCCCCCTCCTTTATTATCAATTTTAGGGAGGTACTATAGGTACTAAAAGTAGTTCATGAATGTTTAACAAACAAATGACTTACTTTTATCACAAAGTGCAATGTTGGGCAGATTTTATGCTCTTTACCCCTGTTTTATACCATGTTGTTAGAGATATTAAATCTAAGGTTATCAACTAAATATAATTAAACAATCCTCATTTACACAAACAAAAAATTTACACTCAGGACAGGTATGATAAAAATGGTTGTAATTCAAACAGAAAATGTGTTGAACATACATTGGCATTATTGTTAAGAGAGACAGAATACTTTAATGTGTACTAGAGTACTGTTTAATTATTGCTGAAAAATGAGCTATACAATTAGACGTACACCATAAATGGGCATGCCCTGTTTAAACTCAAATGATATTCATGAATAAACTACTTTATAACATGACTAATATTATGACAGCAGTGAAGCAAACAAAGTTGAGGTTTCTCAACAAATTTACAGCAGAAGGGAATAATGATATTTCTAGTGTGCAACATGGACACATCTGTTGAAAGTTTTTCAGTGACTGGTAGATGTACCTATGTGGAAAGAACAACATAAATGTTTACACAGTAAAGCTTAGACAACACACCACAAATAATAAGAATGTTAGGCTTTTAAATTACATCTTGTCTACAGTCTCAAGAATGAGAATACACACTGAATTGACCTATCATATCATTTATCCTATGAAATAACTAATTATTGTGAAGCAACTTCAAATCACTATGCTTCATATCTAGAAAGATGTATTTTTCAGTAAGACACTGTTATATATAAGCCACAAATTAATTACATCTGCATATCTTAAGTCTCCCTCCTACCTAGAGCTTTTTTCCACGTTCGAGGCGAAGAAGAGCGGGAGTGATAAGGGTGACACTGCCACGCACATCAAGTGCCCCATCGCCGCTAAGCGCAAGCCTCTCAACTGGCGTACAGTATTCGCATTGCTCTGTGTGTATCTCTGGGACTTTAAGCGGTGACCCTATCCATTTTTGGTGGAAAGTCTGTAAGGACGGTTCAATGCAGGGCCCTTGAGTAGTTTTGTATGTATCTGACACAATTTATTTTGAAATACAGCGCTTTAAAAATGCTGTTTTTAGACATTTTGGAGTACTCTGAAATGGTGTTTCTATTGTGTGCAACATCTTGAAAGTACTCAAACGCCCTCGTCTGAAGTGTGTGTCCTGGACGCACGCTCAATAGTTTTGTAGAAAAACAAGTATTTCAAACACTCTGCAATGCGGTTTAAGCACCAGGTAGGCGGAAGTCTAAGTACCACAGAAAATTCTTTCAAAAAATGCAAGTTGAAATGCATTAAATGCAAGACAAAGTTAAACTGTGATAGCTTCCCTGAACAACAACCAACATTTAAATGTGCTAAGTAAAAAATGGATTACTACATACTCCTTTTTACCTGACATCTTCCTTGATTCCTGGCAGTGGTTGTGCAACGACTGGCTTTTCCTCTGGACTCTCCAAGTCATCACTCAGATCTTCAAACGAGGCAAATGGTGCTGGTCCCAAGCGTCTTTGTATGTAACCACCACGTTTTGCCTTCACAGTGGCAACACTTGGTGTGGAAGCCATTGCACATAACCAACTTCTCAGTTACGTATGAAATACCATACGTACTTTCCACAAAACTGATTTATACTACATTGTTTCGTCCAGTAATGCTCCGCAACCATGAGACTTTCAGTCAAACTGACTGGCTATTTCAAAAGCGAAAACATTGGCCAAATTATATAGAAGCCAAAGCTGGGCTGGCCAAGTAACATGATTTATGGCACATGCTCTTCTTGTAAAACCACCATTGAAAAAAATTGTTTTACTAAAATAATGTATTTACCTACCAAATAAATACTTCAAAGGGCTTATGAAAAAATATTAGCAAAAAATTTTGTTTCAGCAATACATTCATAGGATCTGTATGAATTATCTCCATCTGAAATCAAAAGAAAATAAGGAAAATGTAATTTGAAAATATATGTAAACCTCTTGTTTCAGTGGTATAAAAGTTCTTAACACTGTGAAAACCCTCAACACACTAGTGAATATTTACAGGCGGAAACTGTAATTAACACCTTCATACAAATTACTCAACTTGACACCGCTATTCTTGTGTGCGTGTGCACATACAATACAAATACACTCTCTTTCTGTGAAAGCAACGCTATGTCTCCTAAATTAATAGAAATAAAATTGCCAAAATTGTATGTAGGACCTACTGTTTTTAACTTCTACTAAATTACAATTTAATTTATAAAACCAAACACGTATTTCTAAATACTAAATCAAAAAACAGTAATACAGCAACTATAAACATAATTTGATTCATGCAGTAACTCCATCATATGAATACCAACATGTTCACTGTAAATCTGAATCAAATAATGCCAACAAGAACTTAAAAACATTAAACATTTATTACATGCATTTTTGCCAGGACAAAAGTTTCAATTTCATTACTTCTTTACGCCAAATAAAGAAAGAATCAGAATCAACACTGACAATTTTATAATTAAAAATATCGCAACTCTGAGTCACAAAGTAATAGATACATGCAATAAAATGTAATGTAAGTATATACTAATTTCTAGCATGGTACACAATCATACCGTAATAATGTTCAAGAATACTGTACATCACTGACAAATAATTTTTTGCCTTGCTACATAACTTACTTACATATTAAACCAACTTGCAAAATGGCACAATTTTTCATTTACGTATTTGTACTTCTGTTCACAAACAAACATCCATACCCATCTCCATGTGTTGCTCATGCAAGTTCATGAACAGATCACAAATGTAATAGTTACTAATTTATTTATTTTACATTAATTATAGTAATGGCAAACAGCCTAGAGGCAATAACATGACAAGACTCTGAAATACACACACAAACATCACAAGCATATATTACATAGAAAGCACAGTGAGCATTTAATTCAGTACCAGTTACAGGCAAAACAATTAATAGTGAAACGATTGTAACTACTTTGGACAAAGACAATGAGACTCATGACAAACATGACAAGATTAAGTAATGGAGATGAGCTGTCTATCACACTAATCGACAGAGCTCTGCCACTGAGGGGGTGGAGAGAAGTGGGGCAGACTTAAATATCTGTTTTTTTTTCACTGCGAAAGAGCCAAACCATTGATACACAAGTAATAACTCAACATCTATATCCCCTATAATATACCAGATGTGTCAATTAAATAATATTCCTATCATTTTGTGAGTTTTCTCCCCTTAAAACACATATCTCCTATTAAATTTTTTTCTTTTTATTAATAGATATAAATTTTATAACCTCAAGAGAGGCTGCAGCCGCACCCCCACACATCTCTTTGGCTTCACAACATTGATGTAAAGTATAAACATATGTTCTTAAGGGGGAAGCACCCCCGCCATCTTGAATTTGCGTATATTCCTCTATAACTTAATTTCCAGAGCCAATATTTAAAAACGAAGCATGTCAAGGCACAGTGAACAACTCCAAGTTTATTTTGAAATCCAACTTCTTTTCCTTACATGAATCATTTAACCTCTGTAACCATAATCACAGATAGCCCCATTATTTAATATCTTCAGTCCCATATGGGAAAAAACAGGTATAACTGAAACCGTACAAACTTAAAATTTTTTGCTGAGTAGTCCTCTATGCCATTTCAGGCTTTGATTTTTAATATCTGGCCATAACTTTTTATTATGAAGATTTGTAAAAAAAAAATCTAAGATGGAAGGGAAAGTACCCCGTTAAAACACAATGTCTTGCTTAATAAGTGAGTCTAAAATATGTTAATAATACTTAAAATGAATGAAGCTAAGCTAGATCCTTAGTTTCATTATTAACAATGAAAAAGTTTACAGATCCTATATGTCAAAAATGTACTTTTGATTTTTTTTTACAATAATGGAAGAGACAAAAATAAATAAGATCATTTATATCCCTTTGGAATTAAACCATGATTGCAGTTAAGTTTATTTAAAATTAATTCAGAATACTTTTATTTGAAATTTGTATCAACATATGTTTTTTTCTTACCCTCCTGAATTCCACATAGCAAACTCAATCATACTGAAGTTCAAGTGTCATTAGAAAATATTGATAAGTTTATTATATGACAGGATTAAAATAATGGTAAGGATATTGTGTGAACAGCTTAGCCGACAAGGGATGCAAGTATGCTTATCTCAGCAACACCCCTCAGCACGACACCGCTGTCGTGACATCGCAGATATGAAGGCCTAGTTGGCAGGTATATGTGACATATGCACCACAGGTTTGGAATAGTCGTCAGGGCAACATTTTCTGCCAGTTATCGTGAATATTCATCAATCACTTCTTTGCACTACTTTTACAATGCCACACTGGTAAATTATTTACAGCAGAGTGCCAGGGGCCTGGGAGACTATTCAGTTCTTGGCAGGCGTAACGCACTAGAATCCATTGTAAAGTTCAAGAGCTACCATGTGGTACAAACACCAAAACACCGGTAATTATTAAGTTTAGGGGCTTTTCTGAAAAACACAAAAAAATTTCAAAATTATGATATATTTATACTCTACTAATCACGTAGAACACAAATATATTAAAGGCGTAGCTTTAAAATAAGTACAACATTAAAAAAAAATTGAACAAAATTGCAAAATGAGCAGTATAGCCAGTTTGTTTACGTTTCTGAACAAAACGTCCTAGACCAACAAAAGTTGCATTAATGGGTTCTGCACAGCTTACCTTGTTCATATTCAAGAGGGCGTAATGTTAAAATAAGTAGAACATATTTAAAAACCTTGCGAAATATGTTTGTTTAAGTCTATTAACGCCAGAGGAATTATACCAACCCCCTACCTAGGTGAGTCAATTTACATTCTTTTGGTGTGTCTTACGGTTCCTTTAAATCCCTACAATCCTACATTCGTAGTTTAGTGTAAAACCCAAACATCCTAGGTTAGTGTAAAACCCAAAAATCCTAGGTTAGTTTAAAAATGTAAAATAGTGATTTACCCATTGTGGGGTTATCAAAAACCTAACCTAACCATTCTGTTAGGTTAGGTGGGCACATATTACGAAATTAGTCGGACGTTAATGCCCCTCGTATATTAGTGTTCTGCATCATTAGTAGAGTGGAAATATACAATTTTCCGTGAATTATTTTTTATAAAAAAGCCCCTAAACTTAATAATTACCCATACAGTGGTTACTTAGGGACAGACTGCATACTCCGAGTTATAG
The DNA here is from genome assembly GCA_002778355.1 of Clitarchus hookeri. Classification (NCBI taxonomy): domain Eukaryota; kingdom Metazoa; phylum Arthropoda; class Insecta; order Phasmatodea; family Phasmatidae; genus Clitarchus; species Clitarchus hookeri. The sequence continues at coordinate 101,897 of NQII01001943.1, read as the reverse complement.
TTTGTTGCCTCATGACGTTGGATGTGGGTGGCACTGCGAGTGGTTGTTGTAAGGTTTCATAGCTGCCTAATTACAATGACAAAAGGGTCAGCTTACCTAGCCCAATAAGAAGCCCAATCAGACTCAAAATTATTTAAAGGCACCAAATTAAATGAAAAATCTGGAGAAGCAATTGTGCAGACATTTGTTTATAATGTTTCACTTCCACTTATTGTAACAGAATAACTGTACGAGGCAATACGCGAAACTGAATCTGAGGTGGCATCATAGAATCCAGAACAATTTCCATACTCATTTGTCAAAACATGCACATTGCGATGAAAATAATGAATTCAGGAGATATCAGCAATAAATCACCAAGTAGTTATATCTGCCGCTTACATCGGTGTGTAATGTTAGGTACTTATATTTGGTAATTGGCTGTACATAGTCGAGTTTTGGTGTGGAAATTGTATTCAGTACATTGAATTATACTATGTAGTATTGCATGTAAGCGTGAGAATTGAAGGGTTACGTACTGCTGGCGACTAGCCACGTCAAACGCAAAAGACCTAACTGAACTAAACCTGACTTCACAATAGATTGCAGTTATAAATTTTACTTTGTGTTTAACTACTGTGATCCTGTCAAAAATTACTTGAACATCCGTGAAGCTTGGAGTTTCATGTAAAAATAATTACAGGTTGTGTGTGAGTGTGTGTGGACATGCAATAGCGCATCAGAACCCCCCGCCCCCCACTTGTGTGACGCGTAACGCATATTGGAAGTATGCGTTAGAAGCGGCGCTGTCACACCCTCACCCCCCGCCTGCTTAAACCAGTGTAGGGCCTCCTGGACAACACGTGCTACCCGTTAACGCGTGCAGAGGTGGGGTAGTACTTTCCGCCTACGGGCCTCTCCCCCACCCCCCTAGCTAACAGCGTGAAACTTGTACACGCCTAAGAAATGACGAGATATGCTGGTGATTTCCGCCCACGAGAGAAATTAAAACACGTACTGAAGGAGCTACGCAGCGAGAATAAGCTGACAACGTATGGCAGGGGCAACTGGCCCACACCACCCCCTGCCCACTCCACTAACAAGAGGCCAAAGCGTGGATGAAGTGTTCATTGTTCAAAGACTTACTCCACTCCCCTCTCCCAACAAGGGAGGCACATGTAGGAATCTAGGGAGGGCCCCAAAAGAGTTTAGAAGCCTCTTTGCAGGGAGGGTGGGGAATCAGTTGAATCAGGTCAGTTAAACCAGAAGTTCGCAAGAGTAAGGCGGAGCGAGAGGTTACCGGGAGAAGAGTCGTGGAGGCGTACGTCGAGAAGCGAACCCCGAGCAGCAGTCGTAGAGAGACGGCAACAAAACCAGGGCCTTTCTAAGGCCGCCCGAAGCGCTGGATCTCAGCCAGCCGACAACAGACCAAGAACTACAAGCAGAGCTAAGTATCAAGTCGTCGCCCAAAGAAACCCCTCGCCTCCAAGACGCCGCCTACAGTTCGGACGAATACGTTAATTAGGGTACCACTCGGATTTGTGTCTGTATATTGTAATTTTGCGACAATATAACCACCTGTAACTTGAAACCCTGAAAGACTACATTATTGAATTACCCCATTCAACACCCAAGGCACCTTATAGTCTGTGCCATTTAACATTAATAGAGATCCTATGACCCACAGGTGGGGAATAGCGTCATGTGATTCACATATTGTGAAGTTACATGAAGTTAGGTTATGTCTTCCTGCAGTTTGCGTGGTAAAGCAACCTGAATGACGCACATCCTACTAATATTATAAATGTGAAAGTCTGTGTGTGTGTATGTTACCACTCAGCTCCATAGCAGGTGAACAGATATTGATGAAATTTGGTATGTAGGTACTTTAGATCCTGGAATAGGACATAGGATACTTTTTATCCTGGAAAATGGTAGGGTTCCTGTGGAATAACAACAAAACGTAATTCTGCAATGGCTGGGAACATGTTCAAACTCAGCTCCATAACGGCTGAACGGATTTTGATGAAATTTTGTATGTAGGTACTTTAGATACTGGAATAGGACATAGGATACTTGTTATCCCCGAAAATTGTATGATTCCTATGGAATAACAACAAAACGTAACTCTGCAACGGCTGGGAGCATGACCAAAATAATTTTGTCCTCTGGTGTCAAAGTTTATCAGGCCACCCAAGGACCTCTGAAATGACTGCTATCAATCAATAACAACCGGGACTGAATCTTTAACATGCCCTCCAAAGTCCGGAAGCGCTCAGATGTTATGCCACTAAATAGACACTCATCCAAATGTGTGCCGCTGGAACATTGCTTAACTTTGGTGATCGATTAAGATCCCTCAGTCAAGCGCATAAAGTAGTACCTAGGTACACTTATTTCTAAAGCTACAACTTGATGAAACTCACGTTTTGATTTTCATACATAGACGCTGAATAGCAGAAATGTGGTAGCTACGCAATAGTTGCACAGATACACTCCAAAAACCATACCGTACTTCTAAGCTATTGGGTAAAAAATATTTCCTTCCTTTTGGGTTGCCGTAATCAGTTAAAAACCTAGGCCAACATAGTATAATTTTATAATTCTGTTTTCACATATATGAATTGTCTTTTTCCAATTTATTTATTAGTGTATCACTGTAAAACTCAATCGTACCGGGCCGGTTTGCTAGTTGTACATAATTTTTACATGTTTTACCCACAATTTACCTGATTTTCATAGTCCCCCCCGTCCATCCCCCCTCTCATGTTTTGTAGTATGTACTACAAATATTGTGATGCACCCATTAAATTCGTGTTCAGTGAGTTTAATGTCAATTCATACAATTTTATACACCTTTTTTTTGTTGGAAAAGTTGCAATTTTTTAATACATTGTAAAACAGTAAATATATCACACTGTGGTGTGTTACTCTATCAGTGACATCTATTCACCTTCTTAGGTAATTTCAAAAGGGGAAGATGGGGACTCTACCTATCTGGGGTTAGGTATTATTAGGTTAACATACTATACTGATGGATAAAAGGGGTAAAATATATAGGTACCTTTACTGTAACTGTATATTAGGGATCTTTGGCAACATTTAAGCTGTAGTTTATCACAGTACAGATTGTATGGCATTGCTAATGTTTGGAATTATATTGGTAATGTCTGAATGTTCAACTTTTCATCATTCAAAGCAATTGTTGTGAGGAAATCCTATTCAACATTTTATGCAGTAACATTAGTATATGATGGGACTGAAAAGACTGTGGAAAAGTACTGAACATGCAATCATACAAATGAAAGCTAAAAATGGACATGCATATGACTAAATATATTTCTTACAGAAACAAAATAAAACAACAAGCTCCACATATCCTATCGATAAGAAGAGTTAAAAATTCTAAATACAGGTTATGAAGAAATCGTTTTCCTCACTTAATATCACGCCGAAATGTTTGTTAGCTTGTTCAGTGCTTTAAACAAATTATTAGCCTTGAGGAAGGCAGAATGCTTAAATAAATTTAAAAGTAAATAAAATACACTCTCAGAGAAGCAGGTAAAACGTAATAACCCCTTCCACAGACACACTCATTCTAATGTCAAACCAAAACAAACCGGCAGTCATTGACAATCACAAACTACAGAATTAAAAACTTAATAATTTCTAATAAAAATGAAAAATACTAAAATAAAAAGGATAAAATGTACTGAAAACTTGGACAAAATACAAAACCTAATAAACAAAAACTCACTCCCACACCCATTACAAACTCCAATTAATAAAATATCTTCTGCTATTATAGTTCCGTTTTTGAACACTCAAGCAGCATCGTAAATCAACACATGCCGATCAATGTGTTTAGCCATATATTATTGACAAGTTTACTTCTATCACATTTTCTAAAATATATATTAAGACATTTATTAAAATCTTTTAAAGAAAACGACTAGGACTTTATACGTACACGCTCAATTCTAAATTACTAACGAATAATTTATTGAGTTAGTAACAAACACACCGTTCACTGTTAACCATGTGACAATGATAGTTTTATTGGAACCACATAACATGGATTGGAACCGATTGAGTTTTTGAAGACGGGGGACGTGAACAGAAGACGAAAATCAGTTAATTACATCATTCACTTATGGTTTTCCACTTGAAATTATTTTCCCGAAGTAAAGACATGCATGCAAAAATATCTAGCTACAAAACATTGAACTCGTTAACTTGAGTAGAATACAAATTAGTTATGTCTAAAACCGACATTTCTATTTTTGTAAGTAATTATTTAGTTGAAGTTTTATATTACTTTTTTTTTTCAATAAAGTTAAAAAAATCTATGTTATGAAAAAAAACTTTTAGTAGCGGAATTGTAAATGTAATAAAAAATACAATCTAACAAGTTTCTTGAGATAAGGTTAATTCTACTCAGGTTATAAACAAAACGAGTTTTCTTACGAGAGAGATTGGCAGCTAGGTGCATAGTATTCTGATGAGGCCAACTTAAATAACACTTTTAATATACGTTAATAAAGGAAAAAAAGATACTTTACTTAGTTATAACGTTATATTATAATTTATTTGTGTATTTTAACTATCCTGTTTATTAACATATAAAATAGAGAAAAAAAGGTACACATGCGACACTAGCGCTTACCTAGTGGCAAATAAATTTAGTTACCAAACTAAAAGCATTGAACGGAATAGAATAATCCTTACTCAAGATAACCTAAAATTACAATTCGAACACTTAGCGTAGTAGTAGGTGCTCGTTGCCTCGTGTCTTATTTGACTTTTCCAATATCTTTGTACAGTAATGAATCAAAAAATGATCATACGGACGCAATAAAACAAAGAAATAAACCAAACCAATTTAAGCAATCTCTCTCTCGCTCACACTCTCTCTCTCTGGCGATTCCACCGGATGTAAACAATGTGGCTAACCTCAAATTTTGCGCATTAAAATGTGTTTACTTAATTGTGATAGCCCTAGTTGTATAATGATTCATTTTTTAATATATATAAAAGTAACCTAACCATTGTCACATTTTATTCTGGAAGCAAAGTTGTATTGTTTAATTTTGTGGCAGTTTATATTAGTAAGTATGTTGTTAGTGACTTGTGACAGGTGGGCTTTTACAGGAATAATAAATCTAAAAACGTGTCCCAGCAGTATACCGTAGAAAGTTTTGGAGATAAACAGTTAGCAATATTCAGTAAATGCCTGGTGAAAGTTAATTTTCCTTCCAATGCCAGTTTCGTTATAAAAATTGTTACTATTGTTTATTTATTTATTTATATTCGTTCCGTGGAACATTAATATATGGCAAAAGCCAAAAGGTTTGTTTGGATGGTGTATACTGCAAATTACGTGAAGCCTCGCTAAAATTCGCATTAGTGTGATTAGTAATAACCATATATAACTTATGCAGGTATTATTTCCGAGATTTCTGGGAAAGATACTATTCTTTATAATTACCCACCATTTAGATTGGTACACGTGACCTGTGGCGTGGAATCTAAGATGGTGGACAGTGCCACAGCCCCCAGGCCTTGCCCACGAACATACTAAACTAATCTACTATAGCTTTCCACCCTTCCAGACCAAGGGTTCTGCCTGCAGCTAGTGTGCACGTCCGAGGCCTTGAAATGTGAGAGATCTTTGGGCGACTCGGGCACCCTTGCCACAACTTGCCCCATCACCTTTATGTGCAAGCCGCTTAACTGGCTTGCTGTCTTTCTGTCTGCGACACTGCTGAACGTGACAAGGTGGTGACCCTATGTTTTTATGGCCTGATAATAAAGATAAATGTTTGATATGTGTTTAAAGACAACTTCGAAGCTTTGTATAAAAAATTTAGCAGCTTAAACTAATAATGTAAACTCCAATTTTAACTATTTTCATGCTCCAATAAGGAGTTGGAATGGGAACTTGAAATTTGTGTTTGGGCATGAAATATTTCTTAAATGCTTTTACTGTGACGCTACTCCCCATCTGTGGTGTACAGAGTGGTTCATCGGGTCTACGGTTAATGTTCAGTGGCACAGACTATAGGTGCCTGGGAAGTTGAGGGTATATCACACGACTTTTTAGTTTTGAACAGGTTTATTTAACGGGAATCGACTTACACATTCCCGGCACTGTTGCGGGACTTTATACATACTTACTGCCGAGGATTTACTCATACATTAACGCCCTGCGAGTTGAAGGCCTGAAGGGCTGGTTACAATGCTCTAGCTAACGTTTCCGAAGCTGTAGAGGCATTAGGTGACAGGACAGGTCCCTGAGTGACGGGGTTACTTATCTGCACATTTTGCGTGGTAGTTGTTCCGGCAGTTGAGGTCTGGTGAGTTGGATGGCCCGGATACATTCCGGCAGTTGATGAGGTCTGGTGAGCTGGATGGCCATGTTAAAGGCCCTCTGTTGTTGGCTTGTTGCACGCAGCTAGCTTCCTCTTGACGTGGCGCTTCTCATTGAAGCTCACCACTCGCTCCTGTTACTGACTGCTTACTACCCTACCACGTCCCGGCGAGGGACCCCGTGTGCAGGCCCCCACCCGTCCTTCTCGGCTACGGGCTGCACTGGACTATCCCACTGGCTCGACATGGCACTTTCATTGAAGTTCACCACTCGACTCCGCCTTCTCGGTGCGTTGTGACTGACTGACTCGCGTCTCGGCGTGGTGAAACTACTCGTACGACGTAACTCTGGTGATTCTGCCCTGCGTCTCGCGTCCCGATTTGGCTGTCCCCTTAATGTCGCGACTGACTACCTCCGCATTCCAGGGTGGCTGTACTGAACTCTGCGCCACCTGCTGCTCGTTGCTTCGACTGTCTCTACGAACTGACGTGGCCGGGTTCAGATATCCCGGCCTTCTCTGTTGGGATTACGACTGACCTCTCTGTGCAGTACTGACGAACTGCCCGATGATCTACTGAACTAACTGATCCACTGATGATAACAAACTGAAATCCACCCTCCCCGCAAAGAGGCTTATATCCTTTCTCGACTCCCTCCCTAAGTTCCTACACATGTGTCTGTTGTTGGGGGAGGGGGTGGTGGTGGCCTATAGTACAAAGCACTTCTAACACGTGCCATGGTTCCTGAANTGGTGGTCTGAAACTTACCCTGTCAGCTTATTCTTTTGCGGTGCGTGGCCACATTGTCCCGTGGTTAGCTAAAAAGGGGGGGGGGCGTTCGTGGCACCCTTTCAAAGCTTGTCAGCTGTTTCTCTCGGTGCGTATTTTCAACTTCAGGAGGAATACGCCTGACTATCTCGTAAATTATTGGCGTTTACAAATTTCCCTGGGCTTGCTAGGGGTGGGAGGAGGAGGCCAGAGGGTGGCAACACGTGGAATGGCCTGCACGCGCTACCTCTCGGCTTGACCTCGGTATGCGTGAACGGGTGACACGTGTCTTCCGAAGCTCCTACACTGGTTTAAGCTGTTGAGAAGG
>NQII01001943.1:0-94345 GCA_002778355.1 Clitarchus hookeri | reverse complement strand
GGGTTAGTGACAGCACCGCTCTACTTAATACTCCTAATTACGCCACGCGTCAACTGTGTAGACACCACTATAAAATTCCCCACCTATTTTGAATTGTTTGTTTTCTACCAAACCTCTGAAACACATTTAATGTACCAGCTAGCTGGAGCCCTTAAGATACTGACATCAACACCAGATATGAGTCTGCTTCCAACATCTGGTGTGTTTTGGAAGAAAAAAAAACACAGCAGATACCAGACCTGATGTTGTCTTTTACATCTCCTTTCTTCCTTGTGAAAGCAAAATATATTACTGCATTGATAGACACTGTGTTTCACAATGTCATCCAGTGGTGATGTACCGTGCTGAACTAGTAGTTGCCCTTAACCATCTACCAGGGCACAATATAGATACAACTCATTGTTTTTTAGACATTGTCAGCCCCAGAATTATGCTGCAATCACTCAGGAAAAAGTCAAACTGCTTATTATTGTTTGGAATTGCTTTTTTTTTCCTTCAAGTAAATAGGTTTTACTTATCCGTGTACTGTTTCACTTTCTCACTTTAATTTTTTTCTCTCATTCTTTCTTTTTCTTCCATTTTGTTTCTTACTGTGTGTGTTATAGAGTGTTTATGTTGCATTAAAAATTTCTTGTTGCTAGCAGAAGAGTCTGCCAAGAATCTTCTAAAGGTTCATGCGGTTTAGTATATCATTTATTAAGTATCCCATAGCAAGTTCTGTTATTTAAAGGAATTGCATTAAAATGTGAACGTATGGTTAATTCTAGTGACTATTTGCTGATTTAAACAAACATATAGTGACTTTATCAACGTGTTACTGGTATTTGTGACATCTGTGAATCAGATGGCAAATAATAACTTACGTATTATTTTTATTTAGGATATTAGAATATGGATAGGGGTAAAATACTTCAAGGGCGTGGCGGCAAAGTGAAAACACAACTGCATCCTTCAGACCTCTACGTTCTTGGTCCTAAAACATCACGCATTGAGCCAGCAGAAGGAAAGCGCCCAACTGTGGTCCATGGAAAACCAGGAACCTCCCATACACTACCAGGTAAACTATTTGATCTGAAACTTTAAGTTTTCTCTGTTGTAAATAAAGTTGTTGAGTTTGTGTGTTGACAAAAAAAAAAATATTTCAAATTCAGGTACGGAGAGGAAACGGGAAGCTGTTCCACTGCCTGCTGTTGTTCCTCCAAAGAAAACAAAGCTTGTCGGTGCTGCTTCCATTCTTAGTCGTGTTGGAAGCACTGGTAGCAGTGGTAGCAGTGGTGGAGCAGAAGCATGGGAGATGGTAGCATTAGACTGTGAACCTGGTGATTTGGTGCAGTCTGTGAAGGAAGCATCGGATTTGGATGAAGGAGATAAAGTGGTAAGAGCATAATAATTTGTTTTATGTTTGGTTCTTAGGGTAAAAGAAAGGAACCTCTGCCGCTGGCCAAACTGGGACTTGGACCTGGCACTCGTGTAGATTAGTGTTTCTCAATAGCGGGGTTGCAGCCCAGATAACAAGCCCTGGCATTAATTACACCGGGCCATGAAATTCTCCTGGACTTTGTGATGTGTGATATTTTATATATGAGGATTTCCAAGACAATAACTGCATTTATTAAAATACACTTGCATTGGAGTGAACTGGCATGTGTGTGATGTACGTGAGCTTAATATCCAAAAGCAAAACTGAGAATTATTCAAAATTTGATGAAATCAGAATAAGCAGACAGTTTAAAAGCTGGTATAAGGAGACTGAACACATCAAACTAATTTTTAATGCGTGCCAAATTATTTAAATTACTTTTAATTAGTATTAATTTCATGCATATTTAATTAACTAAATGAAACTGTCCAGGAATTGAAACATAGTAATTTACCATCTTTTGAAAACAGTCATGCCACCAGTAGAATAGTAAAAAGAAAAAATAATTACTGTTTGAATGATTATTCATATTACTTAATATAATTCTTCTACCTGAGACAAGAGTAACTCTAAATAACAGCCTGTAGATGTTTCATCGTGTGGTCAATACAGTCAAATGTATGTCTTCTTTACTATTAAATTATTTGTACAGTAGTGCCAGCTAATTAAAACTCACGTTAGAAAGAAAAGAAAGAAAGACTCTGGTATTGAAGGTTGCGATCTATTGCTGTGTTAAAGAAAATATTTATAAGATGGAAAGAATTTACAGGGTATTGTTGCTGTTGACATGACACTCATCAGGCCGGCAATTAGTGTGTCGGTGCTTAATAGCACTGTTGTTGAGATAATGAGCTGAGCCATGATGTCTGGATAGGAATATAAGTACTACAGGATAAAATTTACAACCCATCTTGGTTCCTGAATTAATCTTCTCCTTGTTCGTCGTTCGTCAAAATGAAGAAATATCACTTTAGAAATTCTTGTAGCGACTACTACTAAAATAGATTAAATTTGTGTCACATGAACAGACATTTTTTGTAGTTGACCAGAAAAGAAAATTCTTTTTTGAATCTGCTAAAAACATTATTATTTTAAAACATTCTTACCTATAATTCACATACATAGCACAATTACAAGTTTAGAGATTAACACAGATTTTCATCATAATAATAGTTCCAGATAAAATAAAACAATGAAATATTACCTTAAACATAAACACACACTTTTAAACATAAAACTGTCCGTTGGTGTTAAAAAAAAGTAAAGGTCCACATGAGAATATTTTACTCTTGTGAGTCTTATACTCTTGAGAGTAAATATCATGACCTGTATACACGTAGTGCAAAATGTTGACAAAAGTTACTCTCAGATGGTAGTTGCGAGTTGTCTGAGAGAGACTGGCTGACAGCTCCTGAGAGTTACTATGAGAACTGTGTCTACCTGACGTGGTGTGGACTATTGAGAGCTTCTCCCTGACTCTCCGAGAGTAGTGTCGCTAGCCCCCTGGCTCTTCCAGTCATGTCTGGACAGCACACTGTGGTGGCAGCATTTCTCGTGTTGATTGCAGGAAAATGCAGAATGAAAAGAAATCACAGGGAATAGTTGTAATCGTGCTGTGTAAGAGAGTAGATAATGAGATGGGCAAGGTGGGTTTTGGAAAATACATTCGGAATCTTAGCCAACAGATTACGAAGTCCTTCGAAAACGAGAATTATTGCAACTAAATAAAGTTGGAAAAGCATATTTGTACTCTCCACAATTCTAACATCATGCACATGACAGTGATACATCTACGCTCACTGGATCTGTGGGCACTGAACATAACTGACGGCTCCATGATACTAGGAGACTGGAGTCAGGAGGAAATCCCAAATCNACACTGTGGTGGCAGCATTTCTCGTGTTGATTGCAGGAAAATGCAGAATGAAAAGAAATCACAGGGAATAGTTGTAATCGTGCTGTGTAAGAGAGTAGATAATGAGACGGGCAAGGTGGGTTTTGGAAAATACATTCGGAATCTTAGCCAACAGATTACGAAGTCCTTCGAAAACGAGAATTATTGCAACTAAATAAAGTTGGAAAAGCATATTTGTACTCTCCACAATTCTAACATCATGCACATGACAGTGATACATCTACGCTCGCTGGATCTGTGGGCACTGAACATAACTGACGGCTCCATGATACTAGGAGACTGGAGTCAGGAGGAAATCCCAAATCNGAGCAAAATGTTGACAAAAGTTACTCTCAGATGGTAGTTGCGAGTTGTCTGAGAGAGACTGGCTGAGAGTTACTATGAGAACTGTGTCTACCTGACGTGGTGTGGACTATTGAGAGCTTCTCCCTGACTCTCCGAGAGTAGTGTCGCTAGCCCCCTGGCTCTTCCAGTCATGTCTGGACAGCAGACTGTGGTGGCAGCATTTCTCGTGTTGATTGCAGGAAAATGCAGAATGAAAAGAAATCACAGGGAATAGTTGTAATCGTGCTGTGTAAGAGAGTAGATAATGAGACGGGCAAGGTGGGTTTTGGAAAATACATTCGGAATCTTAGCCAACAGATTACGAAGTCCTTCGAAAACGAGAATTATTGCAACTAAATAAAGTTGGAAAAGCATATTTGTACTCTCCACAATTCTAACATCATGCACATGACAGTGATACATCTACGCTCACTGGATCTGTGGGCACTGAACATAACTGACGGCTCCATGATACTAGGAGACTGGAGTCAGGAGGAAATCCCAAATCAATGTGGCATTCATTGTAGCAAACAGGTCAAAAAAGTAAGTGCGGACAGAGTGACAGAATCAAAATTTATCACATTTAACAGCTACTGGCATGATAATTACTCATATTGAGGTATTTGTGTTCAGCTAATTTGTTTCTGATTATTAAATTTTTCCATAAAAATTGATGGTGGTGTAGTCTGTTAAGGTTCATTTTTTTATGTTTCTTGTAGGCTGTGTATGTTAATAACGTCTTACGTAGTTTTTTTAATGTAACACAAAATTACATTATTATGTTGAAAAGCGTTGTGTCCACATATTATAATTAGTAATACACTGGTTTGCTTGCATTTAATTGCTTTGAATTATATTATCACAGTTATTGTCGCCACAAACAAAAGCAGGCAAATCTTAATTAATGCAAAAAAATTAGACTTTTACTTTGTTACAATAATCTCAACTATAGGCTGTTCACGGTAAAGTGAGCAATTTTGAGGCTCTAAATACTTTTTCCTTTTAGCCATTTTTTTATCCTTTTACCACCTGTTAAAATAAATATTTTTCAATGTAAGTAATAAACTCTATGTGTATATTCCACCACACTTGAAAGTTAACTGGCTTTCAAAAGTGCCTACTTTACTGTGAATAGCCTACCGTACTGCTGCATTAGAAGCAAATATTTTATTACAGCAAAACTAGTCTGCATTAGTGTATATTTAAAGAAAAATTTTGTTACTCAAGTGTATTTTGCAATCAAACCATTTCTAATTGAATACCTTACATACATATTTATTAATTTCACTTATAGTTAGGTTGGAGGTCATGCTCTTTGTTGTTACAGCAAGTATCACAAATTATAGCACACTTAAGTATGGCCATTTCATGTATATGGCTGAATGACTTCCTTCATTGCCTGATTTAAGCTTTTTCCTTAAATATTGCTGGTTCCTGGGCAACTTGTAATATTAACATATATATGTGGAACTGTGTAAATGGTGAAGATGTATCTCAAAACTAAACAAATTAATCTACTCTTATAGCTTTGTAGTACGGGTGCCGGGTAGTATATACCCGATTTCGCAAGTTAAGTAGTTCATTTTGTCTCTCTTCATTTGTTGCGTTGAATGCTGCAGCTATTTCCGACAACAATGTTTAATTTTTGTCGCGGTTTTGATAGTCTGTCAATATGACGTCCCACAACTTCACTCTTTCTTAAAAGGTAGCTATCAGTTTCACAACTTCCTCATAGAACCACCTTCGTGAATTTTTCCAGTCATCTTGATTTAAACGCTCTGGCTACAATCTGAGAGTACTCTCGATTGTCTCGTCCCAGTTGCATACAGTTACGAGTAGTTGAGAGTAGCTTGTTTGAGAGTGTGGGGTGTGCGTGTCCACATGTTCCAACTTGCAGACATCAGCTGTCTGAGAGCAGGTCTGACTCTCTGAAAGTACATGCATGTCATCTCTCTGTTCTCGGTTCATGCTGCTAGCTGATCTTGTGAGTACTCTTGAAAGTTAAATACTCTCACGTGGACACCTTATAGACCTCGTTATTGTATTTATTATGACATTGGTAATTTGAATGTCAAAACAGAAGTTTAGAAAATTTTGTAAATATTAAAATATATTAGCAGAAATATTTTTGGAATGGCTGTTGTTCTGAAAAAAAGATCTGAGGGTGTAAAATCAGTGAATCAAATAATAATTTAACAACATTGAGTTTAAGGAAGGAGGTGATCGCAGGGTTTTGCAGCCATCGTTGCATAGGTTTTCTTATATGTCAGGAATGAATTATGTTGTGAGCAGGCGTCATAAGTTGACTTTCAACCTTGGTTTATCGTAACTTTGTGTCCTTCCACCATATGTAAAATTTACATTGCAATAGGCTTATTGTCATTTCTGCATCAGTCAAGTGTAAAATTAAATTTGTTAGGGATATATGTGTGATACTAATACCAGTTCATACTCTAAAGTGTATAAAACAAAAAACACCAACTTGATTTGCAATAAATTTTTTAATTATTATGTGTACTTACAATACATCAAGAATTGGTTTACTCAATTCATTTGCCAACTTAACTAGGAGTCTTTATGCTAGTTAGTATGTATGGTAGTATATATGCAGTTAATATGCAGTATTTTTTTTTTTTTTTCAAAGGTTGGTTTCTAAAGTGTTCACTGTACCATGAACAACCTTTATACTGTTTCACTTTGAAGTGGTTCAACCAGCATAGGTTTCACTTGTCTGGGAAACATGGAAATAGAGAAGTGTCGGGTAGTAGGGAAATGTTTGAAGATTTTGTGATATGCAATTTAGATCTGGCTTTTCTGTCATTAATCATGCATCTATGAAAACAGAATTTACATGCAGTACAAGAATAGATTTTTGATTTATTTGTATGTGTGTACGTGTGTATATATGTGTGGGTAAGTATATGTATATATAAACATATATACATACACACACACACATAAATATATATATATATTTGGTGCCAACCAGTTTAAACTGTATATGGTTACTTAGCGGGGCTAGCTATATTGCCACATTTGACGTGTGGCATGTTCCAATTAGTTTATTGTGCATTAACTGTATGGTGTAGCCATCTAGTTTCTTTTTTGCCAAGGTGAAATTATTTTTAAATTGCGTCATCATTTTAACCATTAATAAGTATATTTGCAGTGGAAAGAAGTGGTTATGAATTTTGTAACCATACATGGCTTTCATTTACCTATGATCCACTATGGCCACTATCAGAACTGTATACTGTATTAAATACAATTTTGATGATTGTGGATGAAATTTAGTTTTTCTTTCCTGTATATGAAGGATCTTTTGTTCAGGTATATTGTATTGCCAGCTCTAAGTATGTAGTTATTTTGGTGCAAAAGTTTGTTGTAACAGAAAAATATCTTGAATAAATAATAATTTTTGTCTGGAAATGTGGCAAATATGAGGGAATTTTGAATAGATGTAGCAACCCTGGGCTTGGAAAGCCAAAACAATGTAAGCTAAAAGCTAGGTATATCATTGTTCTCCGTAATGTTGCATTGTGAACATATTCTCTGAGCAGGTAGGTTTGCTGTGCGGTGCAGTACGGACCCTACGTGGACAGCGCTGGAAACCAGACCCAGTTCTATACATGGGGTTGATTTACCTCGGCCGAGTGTTGCCATCGCTGTTTGCCTCTGACTGCGTGTCACACGCTCTATGCAGTTTGCTACGCAGGGATGCCTCCCACAACTTCAAGAGCAAGGGAAACCCACTGGTACCTGTTCTGGCTGCTAACCTTCTGTTACGTGGCTTCCAGGACAAGCTCGCGTGGCCAGAGACATTCATCAAGGTAACACAAATAATTTACTGTGTTGAAACTATTGCACTGTCATACTTCTGTAGTGTGTAGTAGTATATTGAACACTGTTGTTAAATGGCATATTTGGTTTGGTGTGAGGCCTGTGTTTGCCATGCAATGCTTAGTTCAGTTACACTCCATTTCAGTTATGAAGGCACGATTTAGACAGTTTGGCAAAAGTAGTGCCAATGTTTACTTTTCTGTTATAGCAGCTTTATTGTTTATTTACATGAAGTCATCAGCTAATCCATTTGTCATTGTACTGATAAACAAATGTTATGGTGTTTATAGATTAACTTTCACTACAAAAATAACTAGGTTATTGAATAAAAAATAGGAAATTGTCCATAAAATAGATTTGTTACAAAATTATAATGTGGAAGTGCAAATGTAAATAAGTTTAAATTTTGACACAACTTAAAAATGTAAATGAATGCAAGCTAAGAAACACAATTTTATTATGCAGCAAGTCTTTTAGACAACATTTTCAGTATTTTTTCTGTAGTGGCCTGTCTTTTTTATAATATACCATATTTACTTTATTCAAGACGCACTTTTTGTGACTTTTTGAGAGCTGAAAATGGGCTGCGTCTTACAATTATAATGGCATCTTGCATTCGCCAGTATAGTCAACAAATATCAGTATTAAAAAATTACGGTGTTTTAATCCCACGAGGCTTTGAATACATATATTTTTATACTGATAATATGAAATTCACCCGTAGAAACAACATACTAGTAAAAAATACTTTTCGCCTAAATCTAAACAAATTGTTTGACTACAGATGAATACGTTTCATAGCACAACATTGTAAAAATATAGTGGCCATGAAAGAGCTCTAGCTGTCACACTTGTAACTATAATCAATTGGGATGCCATTTTGTTACACCAAGCTATGGTAAGGGATATCTCATAATTAGGGGTGGATGGTATCCAAAAACTCGGGATAAGATTCGGGAAAAAATACATTCCTCAATTTTAAGAAAACCAAACTTTCTCCGCGGGAAAATTATTTAATTTAAAATGTATCATAATTAGGGATACCTGTTTTTTGCAATGCTGGAAATAGCACAAATTTTGCCAAATTTGGTTTAATTATTTGAAATTACGAAGTAGGTGAACAGTTTGCGAAAACATGAACTAATTTTTTTAAGATTGATATATGAAGCAGTAAAAACGTAGTTGATTTGAGTGATCATTTGCAATAGTTAATGCTGAATTTATTTTTGTAATAATTGCATAATCAATTGCTGATCAGAACAACATTCAATAGTATCAAATGAGACGTTAAAAGCTTAAAATGGAGTTGGCTGAGGTTATCGGGAAACACTTTTATAAAACTGGATATTAAATTTTTTGATGCAGTATAAGTTACGAGTGAATTTTACATTTTTCATAACATTAATGTTTCAGTGTGCTAGTATTACAATATAATATAAAGAGAATATGTGTACTGTAAACATACAAACAGCAACAGTACTGCACATAAACAAGAATAATATTGGTCCGGCACAACTAAATGTTTTGCTAACCTCAGTAGCATCGGCAGAGAAAACCAAAATGTAAAATTATAAATAATTTTTTTCAACCAAACTGTATTTTATAGTGGGAAGTGTGAATAAATAGTATCAAAGTTATTTAGTGGAATCTTTCTGTGTTCTTATAACTTAGAAATTATGTAAACGAAGCTACATAAAAAATTTAACCAGTTTTTATAAGTTACAGGATCTAAGTTTTTGCAGCCAAATTCTTGGGCTGATGCAAA
Organism: Clitarchus hookeri; assembly: GCA_002778355.1. Classification (NCBI taxonomy): domain Eukaryota; kingdom Metazoa; phylum Arthropoda; class Insecta; order Phasmatodea; family Phasmatidae; genus Clitarchus; species Clitarchus hookeri. Next base: position 85,081 of record NQII01001943.1, on the reverse strand, counting down.
ATTCTACCAAAATTTTGTACATAATGTTATCAAGATATAATCTTTTGCAGAAATTTTTTTTCTGGTTGCATTTTTTTCCCAGTAGCCTAGGTTTCTATTCTGTGGTAATCATGCTGGTAAATCATGACTTTGCTTATATGTTATACATTCTTATAAACTGTCTATTTTTATGCACATGTAGGTCTGATAATTATGTTTTTCTCATTGAATTGCAAATTTTAGGCATGAAAATATTATCATAAAAAATGGAGCACTGCAATTTAATATTTTTCTGAGCAAAAATTAATGGTACACGTGTTGTGGTAAATCCATTCAAGTGCAAAAATATTTCCCTCATTCTTATTCATATGATTTTGTTAGTTACAAGTCTACCATATTCATAATAAGATCATAACCGTAAAAATGTTTATAACTGAATGTTGCTCATATTTTCAGCACAGTTTCGTTCAATTAAAGTCAATATTGCTATACTTATTTCGGAAATAATGCATGCTACTTCTCCATAATAACTGTAGAATATTTGAATAAAAAATAAAACTAATTGCACTGGCATTGAAATATGAATGTAAATCTGCAAAACGTTTTCCTAAGTTGTTATTCCCGATCGCGATCCAAAATTTTTGTAGCCCTATCTCGCCCTTATCCTGTCCCGATGGTAAAAAGTCAGTCTCATCCATCTCTACTCATAATGTTACCAGTTAATCTGTGAAAAAGTTAACGTTTTCAGAGGGTTTGTAAAAGAAGTACGAACATAGAGACTACATGTTCTACGAGAATAAGAAAATTTAATAGAATTCCATTAAACAAGAATTGGGATCTGAAATAAAATTACACTACGCAAGAAACGGGGTGTGAAATAAATTATGTTGCAGAAGAATTTGGCAGCGAAATAAAGTTAAGGGTTGGGCAAGGTTACATGTTTTGAGAGAGGAAGGGGCGCAGGCCTTACGTGTTAGTGGTTGTACTTAATTCAAAGTGCATCTTAGTTTTTCATTTAATTTTTTTTTAGACATTTTAGGCACTAAAACTGGGGTGCATCTTAGACTCAAATAAATACACTTTTTACACAAATCATTTTCCCAGATATTTTCTCACTGCTGTAACTTGTAGGTCATGTATTGTGACTCTTCCAGCATTGGAGGTCATTGATTGTGACACATTCACTTTCAGCAGTAAACATGTTTGTAACAAACAACTGTGGAGCACTTTTTATATAAATGATGAATTTGGTTTAACTTCTGTAATAATATGGTAATTGTGGGTCTTGTGCAGTAGCAGTTTAGACATTACCTTATATGTGAAGCCTGGAAATACTGTACATATTGAAAATTTTGGGAAATTGTCAAACAGTATTATCATTCATAAGAAAGTATTTCACATTTTATAGTAACCTCTATTCATTATAGAGGTGAGTTTGGTTTTCTTAAAGTTCGCACATGCAACAAGGCTATTTGTAAATTAATTGTGTTGCCAAGCCATCTGGATGATAATATATCCTGTTAATTAATACTATAAATAATGTATTTGTCCTAAAATTATTTTATTTTAATAAATAACATATATTTTTGCCTTGTTGTACTCTCTGTCTCATGTAACTTTGCAAGATTTTGACAGTTTGACGAAAGTAACACCAAATGTTTACTTTACGTTTATGTATCCTTTCGCCATCAGCTGGTGCGTCAAGTGGAGGCTGTATATTTTATCAACACACTGTCAGCTAATCCACTTGCCATTGTACTGTAATGTTAAACAAATTTTTAGGTATTTATAGACTGACATGTCTAAAACAATTCATAGGTTATAAAAGTAAAAATATAAAACAAAAAATTAAATATTGTCTTAACTCTTTTTTAATTTATCAGAGACAGTGAATTTGGGTTAACATTTGCAAGATGGTAATTGTAGTTCTTATCACACTTTGAACGTTATAGTTAATATTTTAAGACTGGAGCTGGAAATAAAAGCAATTCGGGGAAATTGCTTGACAATGCACTTTCATTCGCCAAAATCTCACCAACGACTATTGCAAAGCTGTAATTCAACTATACTGATACTAAACAGTTAGAGTTGGAAATATGTGGTGTGGAATAACGTAAGAATAGCTTAAAAAATTACCCACGCACATCCCACTTTCTTCGATTTTGTTGAATTAATATCACATATTTATTGAAAAGTTTTTTGTACACGAGTTGATGTTACCATACTACTGTTACACATACCAACTTGATAAAAAAATGTCCTTGGAGAAAACAATTCTTAACATACCGCCCACGGAAAACAGTACATTTTCTACAACTTAAACAGTTAACGTAATACACTGGTATTCTCTGTCTCATATAAGTTGGCCAGATTCTGACAGTCAGTGAGTGGCAACTTGACGTACAAAAGTTAATATTATGTTTGCTATTCTGAGTGCACTGCCGACGCACATTAGACAAGCAAAAAATACGCGGTAAGAAAGAGTTCCTAGATTTATTAATACATTTTATTTTACGTGGTCATAAAACAGCTGTTTTTAGTGTTAGAAACTAAACTTTGTGCTAAAGTAGAAATGTATAGGTGTTCAAAATGAAAGGCACATTAAAACGATCCGTATCCAAATGAAACGCAATTTCAAAACCTTTTCTCACGTCTCATCACCCCTCTCCAACCCCGCTTTCCTTACGTGCTTGATATTAATTCCAAAAGCATACAGAAATATTGCATAATATTGTTGAATTATTTTTTCTAAGAATTCGATGAAATATATTTCTAATGTGTGTCGTTCCGGGCCAGTGATAGAACAGTCAACTTTAAAAATATGCGATCTATTTAGTAAAAGAAGCGGCTCAGACCTCGCTCTGACATTGTTCCCAAAAGTCTCTTACAAGGAGTGCTTATGTGTCTGAAATCCCTTGATGCCCAGATTGCAAGAGGTAGTGATCAGAATTTGGGAAATGTTATAAAAATATTTAATTTTGGAAGTGTACGACATCATTTTTTTAGAATGAAGGTACGTATCATTCATAATTTTAGTGAAATTTTTGAAATGTTCAGGAATCTAGGTATTGTCAGGTTCCTGGGAAAAATGATAATGTCCATATTGATAGTAATAAACAGGTTTTTATTTGAAGTTTCTTAAATGTTTCAAAAGGCCTACTCTTTTTGTGGTTTAGAATGTGTTAAAATTGAAATTAAAACTTCTAAAAACAACAATATGTTTACCATACCATCGTCATTGTACCCTAGGTTTTATCAGAACATGTTTGCATGCCATATCAAGGTATAATTTCCATCAAAACAGTTGTCATGACTTCCAATTGGTTAATTTCTTTCATAGCTCTATGTTGAAGATGCACTAGGGGATCGCACGTGGGTGGACAACGAGGAGTGTGTTGGTTTTGTGAAAAACATCATGACCGCCATCAACAGCAGGAAGCCACCACACTCGATGCTGCAGCCTGACTTCACGGGCTTGTCTGCGTGCCCATCGCCGTCTGCTCCATCCACTCCAGACGAGGAAGGTCCAGTGTCTGGTAGCGACGTGGCTTCTTCAGACATCACAGACAAGACAGAGATCCCCGTCATTTGCAGGTAAAATCATTGCATCATCGCGGCAACGCCAACATTTTTGTAGTTGCTAGTGAAGGAATGTGATGTCTGTGAGTGAAAGAGTATTCTCATGCTTCTGTTGGAATTTTTTTTGGAAATAAAAGAAACTCAAGCATTTGTGAAATATGCTACTATGTGTAGGTAAAAATTGCACATGAATTTTAGGTGGCTGGTGTAATGTTGTAATGCCAGTCAGTGTTGGCAAAGATGGGATCTGAAACACAAATTTTCCACCCAGGTTTCATGTGGTGCTTAAGAGGGATCAGTCCCTGCCATCTTGAATTTATCCATATTTTGCCATAACTTACATTGAAATTGGTTTAAGGAAATTTTTCGCAAGGCACAGCATAAATAATAGCTTCTCAAGCTTTAACAAGTTGTTATGTTTTCATCGCCGTTATTAATTTTTAACTAGTAACAGCTGGGAAGAAGTAACTAATTTTTCTTGCGGGCGACTACAGCAGTTAAACTAATCATAGGAGTCAAGCAGTACCAACTTCAGAAAATGTACAAAGGAATGTCCTGTGTCGTGTCGTTCCGTAAAATTCAATACATCTATAATGCAGGTTTTTATGAAAGTTATAAAAATCTAATATGGTGGTGACTGATCTCCCTCAAGGAGGTGGTATGTCACACAAGTGGATCTTGCATCTGAGGTGATTTTTAGTTGATGTGATTGGTGGTATGGGATCAACCCTAGACGTGGGAGATGTTGAGTTGTGAGGGGAGTGGCCAGTTTCAGGAATTTCTGCAGTGGAATGTAGTTGTTAACTCTTACCTAGAGGCACGTGATGTCATGCACAAACATTGGTTCAGTTTTTAAAGCTTGATACTGTCAAGTTAAACAAATTCCATCTAGGGATGTTCCCATCACGCATGAACAGTACTTTGATGTATGTTCCCAGTTTGCCTGTTTAATAGTTTTCTGCAATACCAGGTAATATGCTGGGTGGGAGTGTCCGTAATGGTTCTGAGCGGGACCTTGTTTGAGGGTGGTGCTGGAGGTGATGGTGTCTTTTCTGAAGTAGGCAATGAGGTTCGAGTGGGTGGAGGTGATATGGTGGGTTGTTGAGGTGGCGCCAAGTACCATCAGGTGCTGGATTGGAGGTGGCACCTGCACCGCTGGTCACAGCCAGTAGCAGTGTTGCTCGAGGTTGAGCCAAGTTAGTTTTTTTAACCTGCTTGCTAATGAGACACTGTACTCTGCTTCCTCTCTTAAAGAGACATACATTGCAATTACAAGGTTTGTTGGTAACCAAAGAGAGATACACTGTAACAGCAAGGGTGGGTGGCAACAAGGTATACTAATGGTTCACAACAATACAGTAAACTCTTGATAACTCTAACTAAATTTGTGTTAAAAACTGCCTTGCCGTAAAAAACATCACATATGTAAGTGTGGATGATCCAGTAACTCATTTTTCATGGCCCGGATTTCAGTCGGCAACTGCTTTGCCTAATTAGATGCTGCACGCCTATGTCTACCACAAGCTGTCCTTAAAGCAAATCAGACAATGATCCAATTATTTAAGAGTGATATAGGCTGTTCACATTTGTTTGAGCACTTTCGAAATCAACCTTCGAAAAATGTCACTGCCCTTACCTGCATATATTTTAACTGAATCACTAACGAGCATATGCCCAGTTAAGTAGATAATGATGGAAAGAAAGTAGTCCTATGTATAAATGTTGTATTAAAAGTGTTAGGTAAGCATTTTGAATACTGAAATTACTTCATTTGCTTATTGATTTTTAATGCACATAAGTGTAAAAATTAGGAAATGCGTTAAATATTTACTTTTCTATTAATTGCACAATTTTGCTTGATACACCACAGGCGACATTTTTTACCCAATTTAGCTTTGCCAAAGCCGTGGTCCCCTCCCAAGAAGAGTGTTACGCAGTACATGCCACAGGCGTCCCCTTCTGTGATGCTGGGAATTGCTGGTGGGCCGTCTGNAGGCGACATTTTTTACCCAATTTAGCTTTGCCAAAGCCGTGGTCCCCTCCCAAGAAGAGTGTTACGCAGTACATGCCACAGGCGTCCCCTTCTGTGATGCTGGGAATTGCTGGTGGGCCGTCTGCGTGATGCTTGGATTCTATGGCAACGCCCTGCCTTGCTGAGTAACAGGAGTGTGGCACCTCTCCCTGCTATTGTCCCCTTATGTAAAGTGCTTGTGTCTGCCGGCGACTTCCCACCCAGCTTACGTACTTGCAGGAGACCAATAGTCAAGGCCTACCAACTCCCCCTTCCTTGTTCCTTCATCCTGTCAGTCCGTGCCAGCCCCTACGAAACACCCACTGTCACTCTTTTTAAGCTAATTCCCGACTTAAGCCTCGACATAGGGCTGGGCGGGATAAAGCACCCAAACAGAGGCTAGCCCTGGTTGGAATCCTGGTAGAGTTTGAGCAGAACGCCAACAGGGTGTACTCCTGGAAGAGAGAGGCTGCAGCTTGCCAGAGTGGGACAACTACAAGCACAACCATAGAAGACGAAAACACCTTCTTCAAGATTCCGTGGCACGGTCCCCCCGCTGTCTTCCCACTGCCCACTACGCCACCCAAGAAGCCTGTAGCTAACAACTGGCCTTCAATAGTTGGAAGGGTGGCGAGACGTCTGGAATTTCAACTCAGCTACATTCCCGCCAGAGCCCAGACACGGCCTACTCCAACCAGTGCTCCTCCCCGTGCTCAGCAGGACATTATTGAGTTGCCTGAGGCACCAAACCCCGCAAGTAATAACAACCCTGTCAAGTCGACGCGACACCTGCTTCCCAGCCGTCTTGGTAAGGGAGGAGGGGGAGCTTCCGACACCATTAACTCTTGAACCATCAGTTAGGTGAAGCGTCACACTTTACCGATGCATAAATAAAGTTATCAGGCCTGTGGTTATGTTAATTTTACATGTGGTGCAAGAATACACAATATGCATACATGTAGATCTTTAGTTGGGCTTTCAAAAGTGCTCGGTTTACCGTGAATAGTCTTTATTTCAGGTATAAGGCAATTTCTTAACTACAAATTGATGAATTAATTTAGTTAATTAAGCAAATAATCAATTAGCAGTTAGGGTTCCATATACAGTAGAACCCACTTATAAGGTTCCCATTTAAAAGGTTTTCCCGCCTATAATGCACGATTTTTCTAGTCCCGAATGTTTCTCCATAANGGGGGGTAATGGGAGTACCCCAAGAAACTCACCAGCCAACAACAATGTCTAATTTTGTTTCCCACGAGTAAAAATTTGAGAGTGGCCCCACAGGGAATTGAACATGGGTCACAGTGGCGGGATGTTGGTAATCGGAGTGCTTGTTCCCAGGTCCTTGAAGTTTTTAACTTTCCTACTGAAGTTTAAAAATTATGTACAGACAATAGTTGTTATGTATGACATTGTCCATGTTAAGATCAATCTGTTGCTTGGACTTTGTTTGCCATTTGGGTTACCCATCTAGTCTACAGCTACAGTTTCGCTGTGTGACAAACTTTTTTTTATATATTGAAACGAAAACTCAATGTTATGATAATGTTGCAGTTAATTGTGTGAATTAGGAGAGATTGTTGCAAGTTTTTTTTGTAGTCATATCTTCTTAAACTGTTCACAGGTATACTAATTCACAGGAGACAGTGGAATCAATTGTGATGGAGGCAGTTCGAGAGCAGTTAAACCGCCGGCAGCCTGCTGAGAACATTACCCGTAATTTTCTTCGCTTGCTGTCTGCCACTTGTGGTCTTGCTGAGGTAATAACTCTCCCACATTTGCATCAGCAGTCATATTGTAGTACTCTGGTGGCTGTGTTCTCAGCACACTAAGTGTGTAGTAAATTTGTCTAATTCTTTGCCAGTGGTTAAGTTAGCTACCTCTCTTAGTTGTTGAGACACTCAACAGAAGTTGACCCCTTCACGATGTGGCTCTCATTTACATTTTAATTCTCAGTTGCACCACTGGCTTTGCATAACTAGGCACTTTTAGCCTTTTGGTTCATTTTATAGTAAAGAATAAGCAGTGGTATACTTTTATTTATAATGCTTACCATGGGTATTAAAGAACTGTGTGTTGGGGCTCTCTATTATTTTGTAAAATTAGTTATGATGGCTGGTTTAACCAGGTTGTGCGGTGGCATAGACTGGATAATCAGTGGTCATGTCAATAAGAAAGAGCAGCTGTACCTTTGGGGACCAATCATTGTTGGAAAGAGTGTATCATACATTCATATTTTGCATGGTGCTTACATATTTTATCCCAATGTAGGAAAATTCACTTTCTAAGATTTGGATGAAAAATTGAATGATTATATATTTATATGTATTAAGCTAGGCATAAGGACAGTAAGTTAAGCAATGCTTATGCTAGGTAGTTTGAAGCATCTTTGATGAATGCTGCTATCATTTGGATAGGGAATAGTGGAGGTTCCCCCTACTTTGGTTGGTAGATGCCCATGAAGAGACAATCAACAGCACTGCAGGTGAAGTGGCAGTTTTGGTAGTCACCCAAACCCTGTTAATCTGATGCCTCACCTTTGGACTGGAGCTTACTGGTGACTGGCGTCTAAAAGTCTAAATCTCCCCCACCCCCTTCCCGACCACTTCATGATGGCTGGGAAGCAGGCGGTATCTTGATGGGGATTTGTGAGTGGTAGGTGTCTGCAGGCTGCACAGTTCAATGATTGTCCTCTAATGCTTAGTGTGGGAGGTGTGAACACCTGGCTGGCATGTAGGATGTTGCTGCTGAGCACATGGTGTTGAGTCACAGGTGACGCACCACTTACGCCTCAGGATTTGGGCATACATTTGCTGTCGGCTTTTTAGGTAGTGTTTTAGGCAGTTTAGGGGGAGACAGCTCACAGTATGTGCCACGGTAAATGGAAGAAGTTATTAGCGGGCTCTACAGGAGTCTGATAGATGGGTCTAGCTTTGAATTTTGGCTGCAGTTCCCCTCTGGCATGCAGCAGCTTTCCTCTTCCAAGTGTACACCTGGTCTGTCCTAAGCTTGGTATCCAAGTTCCCAACTCTGTGAAGTGATGTTTAAGCAAAATGTGTAAGCTTTGGCTTTGGAGCACATCTGGGCAGTGTGACGTTCTGCACATGAGCTGTGCAAGTCAGCCATGAACCCAGGGCTGCAGGTCCTATCAGCGTGGGAGTGGTGGGGAGATGTAAGAGAGAGCGGCCAAGATAGCTGAAGGTGGCAGAATGCTGAGGTATTATTCCTCTCTGCGGCCAGCAGCCGGAGGGATGATTGTACCTGGGCATGAATGAGGGTGCCAGCCAGTCTGCATGCCTCTCTGGCATCAAAGCGGTAGGCACTTGCGGTGTGTACGGCTTAACATTTTTCTCATTCTTTTTAGGCTGCTGCAGCTGTGGCAAGGCTAGATTGAAAAAAAAAAAAAAAAAACATAGTCGGTGGTGCATCAAACCAACAGAGGTCCATCTTATGTTGTAGACACTGAAACATCTGCCCAGCTTAAGATGTGAGAAATGTCTGCTAGGGTGACGCCCCACCTAATGGGTGTTATTTTTGTTGGGTGGCATTGGAGCCTCCCCCTCTCCCCCCCAGACAGTTGGGAAGCAAGCATTGTCCACTTGACGGGGTTATTGCTGGTACTGGTACTGGTGGCTTTCAACAAGTTAATAGTGGCCGTTGGGCATGAGGAGGAGCGTTAGTGGGTGCTGGCCTATTTTTCACTCAATAAGGTGTGCAACTCGGTTGCAATTCGAGGCGTCGGACTACCTTATCTGCAGATGAGGGCCAGTTAGAGGATGTTGGTTACTTTGAAAGGGTGGGAGGCAGTGGCAAGACAGTACGCAAGACGTGCCAAAGTAGACTTATGCTCCCGCCAGTTGAGCTGGTGGATGTTCCCCTCTGTCGAGCTGCTTCCTCTCTCGTCCAGGAACACACCCGGTTGGCACTCTGTTCGCCCCTTACCAGGTCTCCAATCAGGGCTAGTTCCTGTTTGGCCTCTCTATCTTGCCTAGCCCTGTGGTGAGGCATAAGGGGGTAGGTAACACAGAGAGGTAGACAGTGGGTGTACCGTATGGTTAGGTATGGTCTGAGAGGAAGTATTGGTAGGCAGGTGGTTCGGGTTGGTAGGCCTGTAAGTAACTTGGCGGGCAGGACGTCAGCGGCAGACCCAAGTACATAACTGAAGATGTCAATAGCAGGGTAGAGGTGAACGTTCTCGTGTTACTCAGGAAGGTGGGATGTTGCCATAGATCCAAACATCACGAAGAGATGGAGCTCCCTAACAGGGTTGTCTGTTGGGCTACTGCAAGTAACTTGGTGGGTGGGACATCGTCGGCAGACCCAAGCACTTACAGAAGGGTGCAACAGTTGAGTGGGCTACAGCTCCGCAGAGATGGGGTTCCCTGTAGGCGAGGAAGGAATAGGGGGTTGTGGCACATGCCTGCTCCTGCAAGAGGCAGAGGCAAGCTTGGAAAAATAGTAGCTGCAAGTGATAAATCAGCCAAATCAGTTTGTTTGTCTATTGCTGAAACAGTAAATTCACATAACCAGCCCGTATCCTTACTGGGTCCTGAAGGGCTGATCCCAGGTTGCCAACTGAAGTGACATCTAGTCTTTGGAGACGCGGTGGTGCGGGGGCGAGGGAAACCCCAGCAGACGGTACTCAGACCCGTGAACTCTGATCGCGTGGCGTGGGTAGCTGGAAGCGCGGGAGGCTTTGGTGAGCTGTTGGGCAGCATGACTTTCTACAAGTGGAACTGTGTTAACTGGTAGACAGTACTGTAGTTGGCGTTGGTCCATGTCCAGGTAGAGTGATGCCCTGCAATGGAAGCGGCATGTGTCAGCCTCAAACTTTGTTCTGTGGATCCTATTTATATGTACCCAGACCATCCTTTAGACCTGCACAATCACCCGCCATATGGAAAATCATTGAGATTCGGGTCCGTCCAGCGTGATCAAGCAAATAGGGGGAGTGGGGAACACCTCGTTAAGGGAATGCTGGTTCCTTGTTCCTAGGAGGAAGCTAGATGTCCGATCTATTCAAGTCAGCCATTTAGGCATCAAGTGTATAGTATAACTGTATTTTTTACCCTATAGTTACCCTGTATTGTATATAAATTTCCTTTAGTCAATATGATAGTCATTCTGCATACATTTCTATCTGTTTTACACTTTGCTTCATTTTCAACATATTTTCTGGCCCATTGAAAAGTGTAGAAATGTGTTTTCATTGGGTTAACACAGTCTTATTTAATGGAGTCTTTTTCTTTCAGGTGCGGTTGGCAGCTGCACCCCGCCTGGAGTTGTGGTTGCAAAATCCCAAGCTCATGCGACCAGCACAGGAATTGCTTATGTCTGTATGTGTAAACTGCAACACACACACCCACAAAGATGTGGAAGTGATAAGCCACCTGGTGAAGATAAGGTTGAAGACAAAAGTACTAATCAATTTGTACCTATCATGCATCAGGTAATCATTTAGGATGGCTGTGACTGTGTTAGAAATATTAAGATCAAAGAACAGGGTGTCTACTGATATTTGAAATACTGGAATTATACTGGATTAATTTGTACTTACTCTAAATAATGAAATGCAATAGATATTTCTGTACTCATATATTTTGATGGTTTTTCGTCAAAAGGCATTTGCATGCAACTTAAGCAAATCAGTTGTATTAGTAGGCTCTTTTGAATGGTACGTGGTTGTATAACGCTGTGCTGTTCAAGTATGGTTTTGAGATTGTTTAACACCACGTTGAATTTTAATAGTCATAATGCAAATATGTTGTAGTTATATAGGAATATACTGGAATTTCAAATCTCCAAGTTACGAGACACTGTTGAGAAAAGGTGATAAATCACTAGCTCGTATATTTTTATAAGCTAATGATATTTTGTTTAATGTGTGGCTTAATGTCTCATTGACACAGGAGTTGTTAGAGATGGAATCAAGGTTTTCAGACAGTTAGAAATTAGATAGTAGTTGGTCATGCCCCTTTTAAAGGAATTGACGTGCAACCTCGGTCAGTGTAGATGCCAAGCCTTTTCCCCTCTCACAGCATGGAAGCTGTTGCTCAGTTTGCATGGTATTTCAGTGGTTGGGGCCTATTCCCAGTATCTCAATTACTTGCCTCTTGGCTTATGTAGGAGCACATGTGAAAGTGGGAAAAGTAGAAGTGCTTTTAGGGACGAAACCAGTAGCAGTATTCATGGACTTAGTAGATGGCAGATGCCCTGGGGAATGTGATCTGGCATTTTACAGTATCAGCTGAGGTAGACCTGACAGGCTCTGGACAACTCTTAGGTGAGGTCGGTGGTAAAGACGATACTAGCCTTTAGCCTTGGAACTGTGGAACAACTTGGTTGGTAGGATGATGCTCAGCTGGAGCTGCTGGATCTGGTTGGTGTTTGCTAGGTGATGGATGCTATCTCATTACCAGTTTACAAGCGAGCCCTCTCACAAAGGAGAATAGACATTTTGACAGTTTGCTCCCTGTCCTACAGATAATTGAGTCTGTGCAGTGGCTATCCTCTCAGTCTTTGCTCTCCCAGCTCTATTGTGGGGCATGTGCTCACTTTGCCATGAATAGCATATTAAAGTCACCAGAGGACAACCAAAGCCGATTCTTCCAATTCCCTACCGTTTGTAGGGATACTTTTTGCCATAAGTTTGTTTGGCAAACGCCTACCTTTTGAGCAAAATATATTTAATTGAAAAATTTGTAATTTGTAATATTCAAGACAGAAGCGAATAAATACAGTTATTGAGATTTGTTTTCATGTGACCTTCAATAATGAATAGTTAAAAACCACATCCTCTGATTTTTCCTGTAAGATTGCACTTCACCTTACTCTCTGAGTAAATGCAGTGCACCAGCTCAGTGCTTACACATTCATTTCCAACAAGGGGGTGTCATATATGGCCTCCCAGTACCAGTTTATTCAAAAAGATGTATCTATAGAAATAAATTAATATTTCAATAACAGCTCTTCCGATTTACCCGCAAGCAGTTACTGAAAATTAACTTCGCACTCAGTGAAACTTTGTGCTGCACAATGTTTTAACAATTTGATGACAAGGGTAGGTCAAGAACACATTTCTGGGGTGTCACTTTATTTCAAAGATGCCTGCCTATTTAGTAAATATAGTAATTAATTTAAAACTCATGTTAGTTTTACATTAACTATTGAATATGGGAAAAAAACACCTTTAACTAAATTTTTGGGTTTGATATGGTACACAAAAACAGGTCTGCAGTGTAAATTTTGTAAATGAAAAATTTATAAAATTAAAATATTCTATGCATAAGACTAATTAATGTTTGACTGTTCAGTGTTTTAAAATTTCAGTTCTGCTTTATACCTATCATATTCAAGTGGCAAAGTTTTTAACTTTTTCATCCTCTCCCTTTACGCATGTGTACGCACGTATGTTTGCTAACACATGTAAATTTAAATTAGAAGTTTTCTGGACAATATTATTATTGTATGAATATAGATTATCAATTGCATGAATTGTTATATGGCATAAGGCAACTGTTTTTAAGTTACTGCTAGTGAATGGTATTTTGGAGTTTATTATGGTGTTTTTTTTTTACTCCCAGGGAACTGATGTCCTCTCATCCTGACAACTTGGCAACCCTGCTGAAGCACACGATCTACAATGAGCTTTCAAATACTCGCAACCCCAACAACATGGCAATGCTGTCAGTCATGTTTCAGTCCTCACCTGAGACTGCAGCCATGCTTCTTGCTGACATTTTTCTGGTAAGTATTCAGCTGAGGTTCTGACAATCAGCTTCACCACTGAGATTTTGTAAGAGGCAATGGTACAGTAATGGTGAGACAGTATCCTCCCACGTGTTTATTTGTTTACATCTGAACGGAGTCAGTATATTTTAATTTCACCACATTTATTTTGTTTAGTTACGTTTCAGTTAATTTGGTTAGAATTGTATCTTTAAGACAACCTCTCTTAAATTTCTTTATAATTTTATTTTTGTAAGTGTTGTTATTTTACAATAGAGTGCAGTTTATATTCAATGATAGAAGCAAGTTAATGTAATTTTATTTTCTCTTCGCAGCAGCCTATTAAAAACGTATGTATGTAAGTAAGTTTACTTTTGCACCTCAGAGAAATTAACTTTTACTATTTTTTATCAAAGTTTGTGATAACAGGATATGACTTTTTCTTAGATACTTTTCCTTTACATTGTCTTCATGTGTGAACCTGCGGACTCTCAAATCAGACATGATGGAAGGCAGTCCACCGTAATTTTTGTACTGTGATTTTTCAGTAAATTTTGCCAAGACTGCCCAGCGTAAGCTTAGGAGAGGTGTTGAGAGGCGCCTTGAAGATTTATAAATGTGCGTCGACAAGCAAGAGTTCTGAAATGCCAGATTTTAGATTTTGAGTGGGTTTTAATTCAACTGATGCTGCCGACTCCATTCCGGAAGAATAGTATTCCTAAAGGCTTATGTTACCATCTAGTCGTCATACATCAATGAATTTTTTCTGTCTCATCAAGAGTTAAATTATCTCTGGAATTTATTACCAATATTTATTTGGAAGTTTTACAGTTTTATTTACCTAGGACTTTCCAGAGGTCTCAGATTTTAATTATATTATGCATGCTAGCCGAGGTGTGATAATTTCCAGTATCTTAATTTGAGCCTGATAATTTTGGTTTTATTGAAGACAGAAAATCCAGTATCAGTTATTTGTTGACGTAATTTAAAATTTAATATGGCTTTCAAAAGAGATGTGATCGTCAAATTGAAATTAAAATTTCAAGTTGCCTGACTGAGTTATAGTACAAATTTTCTCTATTTTCAGATTGATTTTAATTTTAATTTCCACAGTAATGTCAATATTTTTCATTTGCAACTACGTAAGATTTAATTTAATAAACATAATTTTTCCAGATTATATGTTTTATGTTAATGTAGTGTCATCAGTAGTTAGCATATTTTATTGGTTGCATTCATACAAAGTGTATGAATTCTCATGTAGCTAGTGTTATTTTTGAGTGTTTTCCTGTTTAGAATTATCAAGGGTTTATTGCTTTCATGTGTCTCGTTTCCTATATTGTCTGCTGTTTAAAAGTTACAAATTGTGAATTTGGTAAGTTTTCTGTCCATGTACATATTCCCTAAGGCGTTGCACGCACGAGTTGGTTGTCATATTGCAAAGGAGAAAGACGCCGACGTTTGCCAAATGCTCTTACACATACACTGCAATAGTTAATTCATTTTCAGGTCCAGTTTAAAATTAATACCACACGTAAATATTTCATTCATATTCCCACATATATATTCCCCTTGCTTGTTCCTTCCACGACAAACAGTCAGAATTTATGTTGGTTAATTTTCCTGTTTGAAAATATGCTGTTATATTGTTTCCTGTGGGAACTCTTTTTGAACATTATGGAAAGTTTGTTACCACTTAAGTTTTTCCATGGTCTCTAGACTTCCTATGTAAATAATTGTTAAGAATGTCACATTTTATCTATATTCAAATAATATTTTTTATCATATTGATTTAACAAAATTTTCGGCCCCATTGTCAAAGATTAAATGCTGTGATTGTTGGACAAAACAAAGCATTAAGTAAAAAGTATAAATATCATCAAATTGTATTTTCGACTTTCCACAATGACCAAATCCAGTCAAGTTTTTGATGTTCACTATTAATGCAGCAATGACAAATGGATGGGTACAGTATATTTTTAATCTATAATCAACGAACATTTTATAAATGCCCTAAATGCTAAGCCTGAGAAGGATAATAATACTGAGACTACATGAAATACAGTATAATATTTTTTAGTCTGTTCACAATAAAAGAGAGCACTTTTGAAATCAACCTTTGAAAAATATCACTGCCCCTACCTGCATATATTTTAACAAACACACTGGCGGGCATCTGCCCAGTAAAGTTAGTAACGATGGAGGGAGAGTAGCTCCATGTCTTAACATTGAATTAGAAGTGTTACGTAAACACTTGTAAATATTGAAATGATGCCTTTTCCTTTCTGTTTTTTTTTAATTCATACAAGTGGAAATCTGAAAAAATATTGACTTCTCTAATAGTATCACAATTTTACTTGACCGATGCATTAATAAAGTGATCAGGCCCATGACAATGTTAATTTTACATTGTCGCTAAGGGAAGTGTACTCACAGTTCATGCTCACCCGTAAGTCCCACCAGAGTGGGAACAGAGAATTATTACACATTGCCCCTAGCGCCACCAGGCATAGCCCGGCCTGGACGGGGAGATCTAGATCTTGAGCGTGCGAAGGTTCGTTGTGGCAGTTCTCACTCTGCGAAGTATGTAGGCCACGAAACTAGTTAACGTTACATTGTCGGCCACGTATCATGCCAATACCCTAGGACTGTTAAGCAGCACGCCCTGCTCGATCAACGCTACACATCACACAAACACTTATTTTGTGTGAAGGCAGGCTTTATTTCTGGAAGCTTACACTTTTGCACTGTAATGACAGAAAACAAACACAACTCTTTTGTCCACATGACGTTATGTTGCCTACGAAAATCCTGCCAGTCCCTTATCCCTCTATAGTCCAGCAGTGGCCCACGTACCACAATGTTCCAATGAGTACACTCGTCCCCAGAGCGTGTGCTCGGCATACCCATGCCGTACGACTGGAGTCGGCCCGGACTGCTGGTGTTCGGATTACATCCTCAGTACCCGAGCACTCCTACACAGCTTGGCAGTGGTAGGGTTCGATGCGGGAGACGGTGAAACACGAAACTACCCTTGAACAATCAATTTAAAATTTGCATCACAGCCAAAAAACACTACATTGAGATAATCCATCACAATTAGTTTCTTCAATAATAACAATTGCTTGGAAGTGAAATAAATCAGAATTACAATTTTGAAAAGAACTAGATTTATAATATGACGATGTTCAAACTTAGTTTCATCAATAACGATTAGAACAAATAATTAAGTAGTTGACTAGAATATGATCCCATTTTACTTAATGATCTGCTGAAAAGGAGGGCAGCAAGAACCATGCCCCTTCAAAGCCTCCATTTCCTAAAATGCACAATTAAAAAAATTACCATTAAAACATTACTTTTGGCGGAGGCAGTCATAGACAACTCGCCAAAGTTCCTATCAAATAAAAACATTTCAAAACTAACCACATTTAAAACGTATGAATAAAGCCCAATGAGAGAGTCATGGAAACAACTGACTATAAAAAAAATTAAGGCTTGGGCAGCCAAAAAGGGGACAAGCACTACATGTTGAAACACAGGAAAAACAGTAGCATGACGATTTAGTTAGTCCGAAACAAAATTTATACTTGCAGCCAAAACCACACTGCTTACCCAAGACAAACACAACTATGCCACAGAAAATACCAAAACATTTAAAAACAGCCCATAAACACATTGATTGTTCTCCACGACTCACCATTTTAATGTCCAATGGCTCAGCGGCTCGAGCAAACAAGTAAAATTAAGTTATCAACATGACGCCAGCTACGTCGTGCTGGACGAAAAGGTGTGGCTGCTAATCCATTCGAAGTTCTCTGCAAGCGACACGTTTCAGTCGTCGGTGGGGCGAATAATAGGAGCAGCGTAGGCCGTGCAACAACTTAAATAAACTATCAGTCCCAATGAAAAATTGTGACACACGAAGAGGGAGGAGAAAGCAAGGAAGGAGAAGAGGAGGGGGGGAGGAGGAGGGGATCCGAGCCGTGCATAGACCACACCACCGTGTCGGAGTTAGAGGCAAAGGAAATATCTTGGGCAGCGAGCGCTAGCGTCGCACATTGATCACCAACTCCGGGGTTTACGCTTGTAGAACGCGCTCTACCTCGCTCGTGGTTCCAGCGCTACTGCCGCTCTCTGGTGGGTGCTTCGGGTTAGTCCCCCTCCCTGACTCTGCTCTCTTGAGGGGAGGTTGAGGCAGGAACAGCCCCTGCGATGTGATACCCGCACTTATCACAAATATAAAATAATAATTAACACCTTTCTTTTCAATGGCTCCCTTACGTCATTAATTCAACTAGCACCTGTCCCTGCATCGCGAGCCGTGTGTCAGGCTTGGGTTCAAGTTGCGGACGGAGGGGTGGTACGATGACAACATGTCGTGGATTAATACACAAGGTGCTTACAGGTAGATCTTAAGCAGGGCTTTCAAAAGTGCTTTGTTTTATCATGAACAGCCTGTATGTATGTTTACTTTGGTTATTCTGGTTTAAATAAGTTTTCAGTTTTATGTTAATATTGCACTGTAAAGCTAATATTTAAAAAGTTCTATAATTTCTTGTCAAGTTGTATGTTTAGCCTTTGTATTATTTTGTTGACATTGATAGCTTTAATGTGTTATAAAAATTATGATAAAATATTTTTGAGTAAATTTATGATTGGAATATAATAATAATTTTTTAAATAACTTTAATACGTGAAATTTGTTTTAAGTCAAAATTGATTACATATTCTGAATTTGGTGATACTATAATTTTTGGGCAAAAAAATTTTTTAATGAATACCATAAATTAATAAAACAGTTCTCATTTTAAGCATTAATTATTATGTGAGGAAAATGCTTGGAACCAACNTTAATAACTTTAATACGTGAAATTTGTTTTAAGTCAAAATTGATTACATATTCTAAATTTGGTGATACTATAATTTTTGGGCAAAAAAATTTTTTTATGAATACCATAAATTAATAAAACAGTTCTCATTTTAAGCATTAATTATTATGTGAGGAAAATGCTTGGAACCAACCACATAATTATTTTGACAGTGATTAGTGGAAGGTAGAAGTTATTATGTGACTAGTTTAAACATTATTGTCAGTGCTTGTTTTGCATTCAAATGTGATGCAAGAGATTTTGGTAGTGCTTAACAGCTGAGGTTTTTATTGCTGGTGGTGGTGATATTTTGTGAGGTGGAAGGGGAGCAGCAATATAATGCATTGTACAGTGGCGGGGAAACTGGAATATCTTGAGAAAATCCACTGGTCAACAGTAGTGTTTTTTCCTCTATGTGCGAAAATCCAAATTTGACTCCACTGGGAACCAAACCTTGCTTGGTGTAATGGGTCCCTGTTTTTCTGTTTAGTATATAATACGTTAGTAATGTAATAAATATTTTTGGATCCGAACCAGAGGTCTTTGATGGCCATTGTTACTAAAGTATTAGTGCCTTTGCTGCAAGGAGGCTGTTTTTATCTTTCTATGCATAATTGTAAAAGTTAAAATCCGAACCTTAGCATGTCGTACAAATTTTGTATTTCAGGAACTGCTGATGAACCGTGATGATTATTTGCGGCCTCTCCGTGCTTTGCTGCGTGAAATTGTTAAGGTTGTACGTCATGACATCAGTCTGTCAGTGCTGTGTCGAGGCCTTTTGGATAAACGTGAAAGTTCGCTGCAGTTCAGAGAGTTTGAATTTAAGGTATGCAGCTTATAAGAAAAGTAAGTTTTGTGAAATGTGCTTGTAGTGGTTTAGGTCATATGCATAGGTGTTATCAGCTTTTCTAGTACGGTAATGACTCATTATGAGGGAATAGCAAAAAATCACAGCTTTAATTTTGCTTTTAGTAAGAAAACTAATTGTTCAATGTCTTAACTGAACAAAAAATTTTGTGTTCAACTAATATTTGGTTGTGAGTTTAAATATAACATTTCTTCCTTCAATAAGCAATCCATTCACGTAACTTATTTTGTACATGTGTGTAACGGATANGAACACGTGTGTAACGGATATGTGTATTTTTGTGTGTTTTATATACTTTGTTGGTCAAATTGTGCCCTGCCCCCTCCTATTGTACACTCACTATCACCCACCTCTGTTCTGTCTCCTATCTTTTATGCCTCGCCATTAGGCTGGGCATGAAAAAGTGGCCAAACAGGCCCTGGCACTGGTTGGAAGCCTGGTGTGAATCGCGCATAGGACCAGCAGGGTGTACTTGTGGAAAAGGGAAGCTGCTGCATGTCAGAGGAGAGCCACCACCAGTACTTCAGAAGAGAGTACAGATACCTTCTTCCGCCTCCTGTAGCACGTTCCTTACGTTGTCTTGCCATTCCCCTCTACACCATCCAAGAAGTCTCACAGCAAGTGAACGGGCCCCACCTGTGGGGGAGAGTAGTGCGATGCCTGGAGTTCCAATCTCAGTGGGTCACAGCAACCAGCTTCGCTCNGGGCCCCACCTGTGGGGGAGAGTAGTGCGATGCCTGGAGTTCCAATCTCAGTGGGTCACAGCAACCAGCTTCGCTCGTACCATTGTTCAAACTCACTGTGCTTTGAGCAGTGCTCACTCCAGCCCAGAGTGTGACTATTGAGCTGCAGAGTGCTCAGAATCCTTTCACCACCAAAGTTCTCATCAAGATGTTGCCTGCTTCCTAGCCATCAGGGGGTTGGGGAAGTCTTTGATGCTGGACACCAATAAATACCATTCACCAGGTGAAGCATCAAGATTAATGTAGGCACGAAGCTTGAGTAAAGAGACTTATTCTATATGGAAACCAAGCAGTAGAACACGGATTTCACTCGTTTAAATGATTTGTGACAAACTAAAGTTACCAAAGGCACCTCCCCAATCTGAAAGATAACAATTAACCAAAATTAAGTTAAGCAATAAGAAATGATAACACTGAAGTTAAATGACTCTTATCACCAAATGTGGAGTCAAAATGTTTGGACTGTTGAGGGTGTAATTTTCGCAAAACATGGAATGAATAATAGCAGAATTGTAAATAAATGTGATCTCTTGCATCTAGCTCAATAGTATGCAGCACTTAGAGTGTTTGTAAGATTGTAAATTTTAAAAATTTTGGGACCATTTGCAATTGCCATATTTTAATTTCTTTCTTTTTTGAAATTTATTTTGCCATTTGCATATACTTTTTCTGCAACAAAAATTTGACAAATGTGTTTGTATTGCAGACTTAAAGGAAACATTTTATACTTTAAATTTACTTTATTGATTGAACATTTTATTATNCAGACTTAAAGGAAACATTTTATACTTTAAATTTACTTTATTGATTGAACATTTGATTATGTCATGTGTGTGTGCATATACTACATTGTCCATGTGCTGCAGTAACACTGATGAGTAATGAGTTAGAAAATTTTCTAAATATCTGTACTTAGGTCTNTTATTATTTCATGTGTTGTGTGCATATTCTACATTGTCCATGTGCTGCAGTAACACTGATGAGTAATGAGTTAGAAAATTTTCTAAATATCTGTACTTAGGTCTGCCAGTTATAGTACAAGTTTAGCTGGCTCAACTTGCGGGACACCTCTGATCTTGTCCACTTGTTTCCACTTCTCTGCATTGACATTTCCAGTAACCACTCCTCTCCACCTCCAAGCCCTGTAATGGTAGCCTCGGGCTGCGATGCATCNCACCTCCAAGCCCTGTAATGGTAGCCTCGGGCTGCGATGCATCCTTTCTCCCATGAATTTCAGCTGACTCATGTTAATGCTAAGTCTCTTTTAGCTCACGCCGATAATTTTCGTGCTATTTTTGCTTTCTCTCACTGCACGTTGTCCTTGAATCCGAGACCTGACCAGTACCTTCTTTGTGTGACTTGCTTGTGCAGTTAACTGGCTGTAATTTAGTACAAAACAATCATTCTTGTAAATGAGGCAGTGGTGCGGTAGGTTTTGTACGTAGTGATTTGCCATGTAAAGTGTCAACTCTCTTCCCTCGTGATTACAGCGGGNACTTGCGGGACACCTCTGATCTTGTCCACTTGTTTCCACTTCTCTGCATTGACATTTCCAGTAACCACTCCTCTCCGCCTCTAAACCCTGTAATGGTACCCTCGGGCTGCGATGCATCCTTTCTCCCATGAATTTCAGCTGACTCATGTTAATGCTAAGTTTCTTTTAGCTCACGCCGATAATTTTCGTGCTATTTTTGCTTTCTCTCACTGCACGTTGTCCTTGAATCCGAGACCTGACCAGTACCTTCTTTGTGTGACTTGCTTGTGCAGTTAACTGGCTGTAATTTAGTACAAAACAATCGTACTTGTAAATGAGGTAGTGGTGCGGTAGGTTTTGTACGTAGTGATTTGCCATGTAAAGTGTCAACTCTCTTCCCTCGTGATTACAGCGGGCATGCCGAATTCTTGTTGATTGAAGTTGTCGCATGTGCTAAGAAATTATTATTGGGCTTTGTGTAAGCCTTTACAGACAAACTCACTACTTTATTTTGAGATAGCTATTACCAAACAATGTACTACTTGCTGGTGACTCTAATACTGATTTCCTTTCTACAAATACTGAAGCAAAATCTATTCAATCAATGTTTTCGTCATTAAATCTCGCTGTTTGTCCATTGAATGGAACACATCATACTGTGAATGCTAATACATAGCTTGATTTTTTTAATAACTTGCAAAATTGAGAAAGTTGTTTGCCATTGACAAATGTCAGGACAAAAATTGTCATACCATGACCTAATCTATTTGTCGTATTCATTGTGTGTATCTACTTTTTCTCCCAAATTTGTTAGGTCACACAATTTAAGAACGTTAATACTGATGATCTACTCAAGAAAGCAGAAGAATTTAATTGGAGCAGTATAAAATCACTCTGTTCTGTGTAAAAAAAGCTTAACATTTTTAATGATGTGTTAATTTTGCTTCTTGACAGACATGCACCTTTTGTGACTAAATATGTGACCAGGCGCTCATCACCTTGGATGACACCTGACATACTTAAGTTGACGTGTGACGGCCAGGATCCTTGGCAAGTTACTTAGTCTACAGAGGAGTTTTTGAACGGGTTCAGGCCAAGAACTCTGGGTGGCCTTACGGGCTGATTACTGTGGATTCGCCCCGGCTCTTAGGGAGCCAGTGTACAGAGTCGGCCTGGTCGGGTGGCGGCAAGCTACGTAGGCGGCGTGGTAGGTAGACTGGTGCTGTAGCTGACCGTTGGCTGACTGTGGTAGGCGACTCTCCGGGCTCCGTCCGGGGGTGGCTGGCATGCGGATGGAGCTGGCTGATTCTGGAGCTACTGGGCTCCAGGTGGCGACGGCAGACGGTGTTTCTCGGTGGATGGTGCTGGCGAAGCCCAGGCCCACGGGCAGCCCGACTCGGAGGCGGATAACAACTGGATGCGGTGTCCCGCCGGTCTTCTGTGGTGGTTCGAATAAATGGCTAAGGGGGGACTGAGGAGTGTGACCCCTGCAGTCGGCGGGTGGCTTTTACATGATCCAGAGTTTAGGAAAGGCTGAATGCTGACTGGGATGGGTTATTTGGCAATTGGTTGGCTGTAGGAGTCATAGATACCTTCTTATTGACCCACATAGTCCCTCCTCATCGGGTGAATGGCATGGGCTTAGTACTAAGGATTGTCGCAGCAAGCAAGGGGCAGGTGACAGAAATTCCCTAGCTAGAGTACCCAGATGCAATGTCATACTGCGTCAATCCTAGTGCTCCAACCTGCAAATCTCATACGGAGAATGGAATGTGTTGGCTGACTTGGGGTGAAGCTAAAGCTTTGTCGTGAGCGGCTCAGAGGCTACGGGGTCACACCTTATCAGGCCTGGCACTCGCAACTGGCGAATTTCATGCGGTGGATGGAGTGGGTTAGCTGACTCGGGTGGTCCAGTTGCTTACTCTTAGCTTGTACCTAGTAGGGGGCTCTACCGTACGTGTGCATTAAGTTCCTTTGCTCACTGGGTTCACAGTATGTGTGGCCCGTGAATCGTATGGTGTTTTACAACGTACGTACTATCCAGTTAAGGGAGCCTGCATCCCTATTCGGTGGTCAGAAACTGCCAATATGCGTGGTCACCTGCCGCTCCCTTGGGGGACGGCATTTACGGGGGTGTTAAGCGGTACAAATCACTGTTGGAATCAGAACGCAGTGACTTGTACTAACTCCTAGGCTTTCGTAGTTACCAATCATCTGGCTGAATAACATGTGAAAGGGACCTGTTATAGCAAAGAGCAAGTCTAGAGCAACTAATACAGTAGTTGTGAAAACAACTCAATCCCTACTGTTGCCTAGTGTAGTCCTGAAGTGATGTGTGTAAGCACTCACAAGTCTCGGGGGTTGAAGCAAGCTTCGCTGGTATAAGATCTGGTTGAGGCAGAGAGCCCTAGCTCGGCAGTGGTAGGGTGAGCTTCTGTGTTGCCGAAGCAATGGAAGCCAATGTGATGACAACTGGCATTCTGGAGGCTCGTCCGCCCCTAAATACTGAATGGAGCCTTCCTTCAGTTTCCTTCAGGTCGTTCAGGCATCTTCGGCTGGCCTGCTCCTCCATGTGTGGGCGGCGTCATCCTTTGCTGCACTCTCTTGGCGAGGGTTGGAAGCGGAGTAGCTCTGTGGTTGCGGGTGGTATCTGACGCTTGCTTAGGGACATGCGGGCTTCGTTTTGATGGCTGGGCAGAGGTGCATGGTTGACGTCTGTATTTAGGGTTACTGGCAACGGCATGTAGTAATCATCTTTGGGGTATAGCATTCTGGGTTCGGTGTCCGGTGTAGGTACTGTGGCTTCCCACGGCCTGAGTTGATCGTAGATTCATACAAGGTGTATTGCCAGATACGCCCCGAGCCTCAACGTTAACGTCACAACAAGATCAGGCGTACAAAAATTTAATCAGCGAAAAACGAAATTTTTCGAAATGTCTTGGGGTTGCGTCTAAAACATTAGGTTCAGTTGCTAGCAAACTCATGAGTGTGAATGAACTTAATGATTATTTTTTGAAACCTACAAGTGTAACAGTCTCCCCAAGTGATAATTGTTTCCATTTCACCGCATTCAAGTACTGTTTTTCCACACATTGAAACATTAAATTTTCTGAAATTTCATGTTCCAAGGTTATCAGATTGATTCGTCACGTAAAAAGCAATGCAGTTGGGAATGACAGAATCTCCATTGTAATAATTTGAGACTTGCGTTCTGTATTTTGCCTACCATACAGCACATATTTAATTCCTTATTAGTTACATGGAAGTTTTCTGAGTACTGGAAATGCGCTATTGTTAGTCCAATTCCTAAATGTAAAGGTAAGCCAAACTCTGGTCAAGATTTATAACCGATAAGTTTCTTATCTGCGTTGTCTAAAACCCTGGAATACCTGGTAAATAAACAGGTTGTAAAATTACTCAATAAATATTCTTTGCTGGTATCAGTATGGCTTCTGGCCCCAGTATAGCATTATAACTGCTTTAGTGAATATCACTGATGATAAACACTATGCCATGGATGAGGGGGAAGTAACCATTTTAACCATATTAGACTTCAGTAAGGTTTTTAACTCTGTTAATCACAGCGGTTAATAGGTAAACTCTCAACATTATATAATTTTTCTCCTCAAGCCTGTGACTGGCTTGCCTCCTACTTATCAAACAGATTCTAGTAATGTTTGGGGAAGATGTTTCTGAATGGCATCCTGTTATGCCTGGTGTTCCTCAGGGTTCCATACTAGAACCACTCTTGTTCTAACTTTTCGTTGGCAACTTATCAAACTATCTGACTTTTTGCCGCTATTATATTTATACTGATTATTTTAATTTACATTACAACTNATTGGCAACTTATCAAACTATCTGACTTTTTGCCGCTATTATATTTATACTGATTATTTTAATTTACATTACAACTCACAAGTTAACTGTCAAGGTACATCCGTTGTTAGACTGAATTCAGATCTTAATGCAATACTGTAATGGCTACTACAAAATGGCCTGCTACTTCATGTGCAAAAACTCAGGGTATATTAATTGGTTCTAAGAAGCTTCTTCATAACGTGGACAAGTCAAAAGTTACAAACCTGGGAATAGTCATTAAAGAAACATTTTTCGTGGTCAGATCATACTGCAGCTGTATGTGAAAGGGATTTTTCTGCCTTACGTTCACTCAAGCATTTAAAGAATTTCTTACCACAATCACTTAAGCTGACTCTTGCTAGAGCACTGATATTTCCCCACTTAGAATATTGTGATGTTGTTCCTAATGATTTAATGGCAAATCTTTCCACGAAGCTGCAAAGATTGCAGAATTTGTGTGTTCACTTTATTTACAATGTGAAAACTAGCAAACATGTGTCTCCATATTGCAAAAAACTCTATTGGCTTAATTTAGGTAGCATAAGTAACCTTCACACTTTGCTGCTGTTATTCAAATGCTGCAAACTAACCATCCACTCTACCGTGCCTCGCTAATCCAACTCTTGTCCTCTTATCACAATCACGGAACGCGTTCTCATGTAGCAGGTAAACTTGACATTCCACCACACAGAACCAATTTCTACTCTGTATCATTCGCCATTAATAGCTGCCGCCTCTGTAATTGCTTGGAACAGTGTCTTACGCAAGTAGAGTCAGTCACTACCTTTAAAAGTTCCGTCCGCAAACATTTGTTTGAGCTAGCTCACCAGTAATGTGGCACCAAAGCATTTCAGTATCCCGGAACACAAAGGAACACAATAAAATTGGTCTCTTGCTTCCTTATCGAAGGAGCATACGGACATCAATTTTCTACTCTTAAGTCCTGGACTATTAGTACTAGTAACCTAACCGTACTTACCCCGTTCCCCCACACACAAGAACACACACAACTGTGTGTACTTGTGTGCATGTGTAGATTTGTGTGTCTTAGTATAAGTTTGAACAATTCCTGTAGTTTTTTTATTGTATTTTTACCCCTCTTTTTGTGGCTGAATTGGTTTACAGTGTTGCCCAGCTTTAATTACAGTGTGGTTCTGTGGAAGAAGAGGCACTCTTGCTTTTATGCAATCCAATGAACCACTATAAAAACTCTTAACTCAGCAATGAGCATTTTAATATAAATATCCACTCCACTTTGAGCTTCTTTAGTTTCCTCTCTTAGACAAAAACTTGGGTATTTTCCTTCATCCCCTGCCACTAGATCTTTTCCTTCACCCCCTCCCCCCTGTCATCCAACCCTCCTTATCCCCTGCCCAAATGGCTCACATGCTCAAACACAAATGAATCCGTGTTTGTTTTCCCTCTCGCCTCTTAATTCCTCCTACTAATGTTCTGCTTCTTTTCTTCCTTCTGTTTTTTTTGACAAAGTTTTAAAGTGAAACATTACTGTCTCTCTCTGTTGGAGAACGTAAAGAGGGATAAAGCAGTAACCTGAGGTGGCGAAAGAGCGATTCCACTAAAGTGAGGTGAAGCACCAGGTACCTTGTCTTTTTCAACAAATGACAGTAGCTACCATAAATGTGTTACTATCCCATTTTCTTAAAGCCATATCTCCATGGGAGTAAGATACACAGTGAAATATTTTTTCCTAGGATTTGGAAGTGAAAAGACAGGGTTAGGTACGGTACATAAGGGTAAAAGATACACCAGTAAATAGTAAAGTAATATTTTTACAAATTTACATGTATCACTAGTGTCATTGATATTCCTTTGCTGTGACTTAGATGTAAGGTATATATTGTTAGTTGCTAATATTGTATATGAATGTGTTTGCAGGAGCGAATGTTTGTTTCAATTGTGGACCTCTTGACACTGTGTATATTCTTGGCTGCATCACCCCAGGTCAAGGAAGCATCATCACTTCTAGCACGTGGTGATCGGAGAGATATCACTGTTTTANTCACGGAACGCGTTCTCATGTAGCAGGTAAACTTGACATTCCACCACACAGAACCAATTTCTACTCTGTATCATTCACCATTAATAGCTACCGCCTCTGTAATTGCTTGGAACAGTGTCTTACGCAAGTGGAGTCAGTCACTACCTTTAAAAGTTCCGTCCGCAAACATTTGTTTGAGCTAGCTCACCAGTAATTACTTATAGTAGGGGCCCTTAGAGTATTCCGAATGCTCCTTCGTTGAAGAAAGCAAGAGACTAATTTCATTGTGTTCCTGTATGTCCTGGGATACTGAAATGCTTTGGTGCCACTTTCACAATGACGTCATTTCAAAATGGCTACCATTACATTCATAAAACAGGCTGTAACTCTGATTTCCTTTACCTGATTTTCATTTTCTTTTTTGTTAATGGATAGCTCTTTTCATGCTAGTTAATTTGTTTCCCTACAAAATTTTTCATTTTTAAGAATTTTTATTTTAAATTTTGTGTCACTTTGAAAAAACAAAGCAGAAATCGACAATAAGTGTTCTAATAAAAGTGAAAGGTTATTTTATAAGCTTTTATTTGATATCTTACACAAGGATGCTACTCTTCACTACAGCAGCATTAAACAAAATAATCTGGGAAAGTTTATGTTTTTAAGTGACAAATGTTTCTTAGTATACTTTATTTCTTATCTTTGACCTGTTTTATCTTCACATAGTCTGTTTGTACCTTATGTGCAATATTTCAACTACAACTGAATGTATTTGTATTATTTTGTAATTGTGGTAAAGAGGACTTGATTGCTTAGGAAAAGTAGAAATATGAAGAGGTATTAGCAAACCATGTTTTTAATGTACATATTTTATACTTTTTTTCGTAGTGTAAAATTGACAATTTAAATAAAAATTTTTACCAAATTTGGATGCTCTTATATGTATGACATTTCAGAAATTTTTTGAATTATATTGAAATCATGTTTATTTTAATTATTGTTTAAATTATGTCTCATGTCAAATTGTCTAATATAAAGTTACTATTTTATTTACAGACACATTATTTCACTGTGTAGACACAACAATACACCCAACGTTAATCATTTTGTTGTAATGTTTTCACATTAAATGAACATCATCTTCATCTTCATAATATGAGTGTTTCACTGCTTACACTGTTTTCTCATAAGTCTTCATCTCCGACACAGCTACACATTTCTGTGCAGGGGAGGTTATTTGTTGAACACTTGCAACAAACGCTTTGACATTTTGTTTTGACACAGCTGCACTTAACAAGGTCAAGTATTGCTAGAGGGGCTGGAGTATTATTGCAAGTAACAGGGACTAAGTGGCCATCTTCGTGCTGCTAGCCAAAGTTTGTGGCATTTGGTGTACTAGGATGTCTTTGGTCGCACTGACGTCATTCCATTGTCTGCAAATGTGCTCTCAATACAGCCAATTTCAGTGACGACCTCGTTGAAGGGAGATTTTCACATACCACTTGATTTTGTGTAAAAAGCCACCACCTCAGATCTCCAATTTTAGTGATAGTTTTACTGGGCATGTACACTTTGCACAGGAATCTCTCAATATCCATCATTGTCATCAGATACTACTTCAGTTTTACCAAGGTTCGCCAGTGCATGTAGAACATTATTGTGTGCTGTCATGAAGGGTTTCCAGAAACTTAATTTCCCTTTTGTTTTGTGAAATGATCCAGTGATGCCAGCTCCTGATATTGAGTGTAAGCCCACAAGTGCTTCAGCTTTTAGATTTCCTAACTTGCTGTGTATTAGTCGAAGCGGCATAGTTCGGTTCCTCTCTCCACCTCCAGTGATGAAGTTTGTATTTTGTGGGAGTGATTGATACTTGCTTAAAGCAAGAACAAGGATATCTCTGTCAGGAGAGAATATGTCTAATTGTATTGCTCCAGCCTTTTTGCTTCTACGGCATGCAAATTAATCTTTTTATCTGCCTCTTCAAGTGTACTGCTCAGATAAGATGCACATTCATTTGTTCCCTTAGCAACCTGTCTCCAAGCAACTACCACATCCTGACCTGTGTATGCCACATTTTTTAGAAACTGTTCAGCTAAGAAGTTTGACAATTCATCCTTTGCCTTTTCATGGGAAATGAGCTTCTGTTTCGATATTATGTGAATGACAGCTTCAGGTTGAATTCTGTAATGAGTTGGCTCAACATTACCACCACCTTTTTCCCTAGTCAACTGCTTTAGAGAATCCTCGATGTATGAGTCAAATATCAAGTGGATGCATTTGTATGTACAATATTTTTTATTTATACGGCTGATAAAGTGGTCTGCCAAGTCTGAACAAGTTTTTATGTTAGGTGGTTGTTTGAGCACTTGTAACTCAGTAATGGCATGAATAATAGCAACGTAGCCATAAGTGTTAGGTTGCATTGCTTCATCCACATCTGGGTGGCTATCTTCATGCTGGGAGTTGTCCAGTAAAGACTCGAGTAGTTCCGTTAGCTTGCTCTTCTGAGAGCAGTGTAACATTGTTTCATCAGGAGCAATCATTGAGCGTGGTACAACAGAAAGTTCATAATTATTGATTGTATCACACACATCCACCTGAGGACGTGATCTGGCCACTATGAGCCTTCTTACAAAAAGGTCCCTGTCTTGTTTCAGTTCCAAAATGGTGTTTTTTAATTTTTATTTGAACTTTCTTCACTGAGTGTTTGCAGATGTTCAGATGTAATTTCATTATGGGATCCCACAGGTTCACTTGACCAGTAATTATGCGCTCCTTTGNATATCCTCCTTCATCTTCTGAGGCATAATGCACATTGTACTTATGTTTACCAGTTCAACTCTACAGTAATTAAATGGGTTCCCAACTCTGTCAAGTGTTTTCAAAAGTGCTGAAACATTTTTACTTTGCCTTCCTGAGGCAACTCTTGACAGCTCATGATGAATCTTATCGTTTGGCTGAAACCTAGCCGCCATTTCCCTAGCTTCTTTTACAAGTCGCGTAAGCTCAGGAAAGCTAA
Source organism: Clitarchus hookeri (assembly GCA_002778355.1). Classification (NCBI taxonomy): domain Eukaryota; kingdom Metazoa; phylum Arthropoda; class Insecta; order Phasmatodea; family Phasmatidae; genus Clitarchus; species Clitarchus hookeri. The sequence goes on along the minus strand of NQII01001943.1, from coordinate 54,952 downwards.
GGAAGAAGCGTGTTCTTGCATTTTCGTTAAGAGTAATTCCAACAATTTCTCCCATAACTTTCATAGCCCTGTTTTCATGCTCTAAGGCTTTGTCGGCACCTAAGCTACAAAATGGGATTTGTGACTTGTTTACTACCCAGTTTCTCTTTTCAAATTCTTCCCAAACCTCTGGATCTGTAGTTTTAAGTGTTTTCATTTCAGCTTGGTACCAAGCAATCATGCCCGAGTAATTAAAGAGGTCCAATGCAAATAAATATTTTGTGAAGTCATGTAAGAAAGAACTGTGCAGAATCCCACTCCCCTGTGCATATTGAGCTGACAAATGCTAGCATGGACTCTACCATCTTCATGTACTGCCTCACTACTTTGAATGTAAGGTTCATAACTTCATTTGAAGAGTCAAAAACATTCAAACGTATTGATAGTGTTCTCACAGGTTAGAGTAGATACAAGTTCTGTGTGACCTGTTTTAATGTCTCCTCCATCATCGAACACTTTAATAAGAACAGTCAACTTAGAACATACAATATTGTTCACTTCTGGATACTGATCAAAAAATGCTGCTTGGTACAGAGCAAAAAGAGAGATGAGTATGACTATGAGACTATAAAGTCCCTTATGCAATGTAACTACTAACTTAATTGACTACCTTGCACCATGGTATAAATTTTCTCTTAGGTCTTCATGAGTTTAATTTGAGTTTGACTCTGTAAGTAGGTGATGCAGCAATGAGTGTCAGTACAGATGCCTGAATTCTTTGACGTTCTGATCCTACTAAAGAGTTGTATGCTGACCAAGTGTATATGTGGTTAGCTTCAGATAGACTGATGTTCTCCAAGTCGTGTTCCAGAAAATTTTCATCTGGTTCTTTATCATGATGCTCAGTCAAGGAGAATACAGCTGATGATTGTAGTCACAACCAAGCAGTGTTATCTAATTTGGCTCCTTCAAAAAAAATTATTGTATATTTCATTGTTCAATTCTGCATTTAAAACTCGCATAGATGGTTTACATTTTTTGAGGTTTTAAAGTGTGTTGATTCTTGTTCTTTAGAGCCAATTTTTCTCAGAGATTCACTACGTGATTGTTGAGTTAATACGAGGGGTAGTCTATTGTCATCTTCTTGCAATTTTTGGTAGACTACCATAACAGTTCCATGCAGGATTTGCTTCCCATCTCGTGCATCTTCTTGGAAGTCAATATTATCCGTAGCACAAAATATGAACCGAGCTAATGTCAGATAATTTCATGCAAAACTTCACATGCTATCTGATGTTCTAGTTGTATAAGCTTATGGTAGTCAACACAGCACCTCAACCCATTTAGAATCTGAATAAGTTTTTTACTTTTTGTTTCTCTGTGAACAGCTATTCCAACAGTTAATGGAACTGGGGCATCATGAATGTAGCGATATAACTGGGTATCTTTCTTTGCTACTTGGCGTGATGATATGCTCTGTGAAAGTCGTACAGCTCTGTTATTTACTTCTGATAATTAGCTAGCATTAAAGAGGACATATCTACTTAGTACAACTCCATTGGCACAATATCATTAATATTCTCATGTAATAAAGACCCCTCGAAGATCCATTTTTTTTCTCCTAATATGAGCTTTTTGATGTACTTTGCTGCAGAATACAAATTCCTCTCGTAATCTCCAATATTCTCGTCCTCTGCATGTGCCATAGCTACATCTTTTACTGCTTTCAGTGATACCCTCTCCAATTAATTTTTTGTTCTTTGGAGCACTGTACAGCACATCTAACTCCACTAGTTCTTTTTCAATCAACTTCTTGATCTGCCATCTACTCTTAACTTCACTTTCAGGAACACCATTCATTACACAAATATTTTTGTACATATTTTCCAATTCTGCCATACTAACTACATTTCCTTGTTCCAAAAATTGTTTTCAATAAATTAATGAATTCAGTGTCTGATGCTTTACTAATTGTATCTTGCCTTTCATGTGAAATATTTACCTGCCGTAACTTGTTGGTCACATTTTTATTCCAACAATTTTTGTGATACATTACGTCAATGGCATGAGCATCGGCCGGATTTATACTTTCATTTACTCACACACGTAATATGTCATCATTACTGAGCTCTACAGCTTCTAACAGTTTTTCCCTGGCATTGTCACTTTGCAATACATGCAATTTATTGTGCTTGGTTGCTCAAAATGCAAACAGATTTTATATAAGCACTAGTTTTTGCTCTTGTGAATGGTGCAAGGAGAGAATTATCTTTTTGTTCACACTGCAGTGAGCTTCGAGGGTGTTCCATGAACATTCTGTGGGCACGTTTCATATGCCCTTTATGTGTGGCATTTTGATAACAAGAATGATGCCACCTTGCATGGTTTGCTTCAGAGTCAGTTGCTGTCAACTCACCTAGGCGCTTTTTCAACTCCACAAAGTTTGAGTCATTCCGTGTTGCCCGCTCAGTGATGCAGTTGTATAACTTCACATAACATTTTTTCCTTTAGGTTCTGAAACACTTTCTGTTGTCTTGTCTCTAATTGGCACAATAAACACAGTGTCCATGTCGTGTCTGAGGTACACCGTCTCTTAGCAGGCGGCAGGTCGAACTTAGCAATTGCCTTCATATTCTCTATCATAGCTTTTTCAACCATTCACCTGCAACACATATTCAGATATATTGAAAATAATGAACATAACAAGAGTAAGAGATTTCTTGCAAACAAAATTAAAGTCCAGATAGAAGAAAAATAAAATAATAAGAAACATTTGTGACATTTTCCACTTAAAAACATACACTTTCCCAGATTATTTCAATTGTTGTGCTGTTGTAGTGAAGAGCAGCATTCTTGTGTAAGATATCAAATTAAAGCTTATAAAATTATATTTCACTTTTATTAAGACACTTATTGTCGACTTCTGCTTGGTTTTTTCATAGTGATGCAAAATTTTAAATAAAAAATCTTAAATATTTAGTTTCCCAAGCTGTTTGGGAAATTGGTTAGACTTATGAAAAACTTTGTAGGGAAATAAATTAACTAGCATCAAAAGATCTATCTGTTTAAAAAAGAAAATGAAAATATAATAAAGGAAAACAAGAGTTACAGCCTGTTTTAGGAATGCAATGGTGGCCATTTTGAAATGGCGTCACTGTAAAAGTGGCATCAAAGCATTTCAGTATCCCGGAACACAAAGGAACACAATAAAATTGGTCTCTTGCTTCCTTATCGTAGGAGTATACGGACAGAAATTTTCTACTCTAAAGTCCTGGACTATTAGTACTAGTAACCTAACCGTACTTACCCCGTTCCCCCACACACACAACTGTGTGTGTGCATGTGTAGATTTGTGTGTCTTAGTATCAGTTTGAACAATTTCTGTAGTTTTTTTATTGTATTTTTCCCCCTCTTTTTGTGGCTGAATTGGTTTACAGTGTTGTCGCAACTTTAATTACAGTGTGGTTCTGTGGAAGAAAATGCACTCTTGCTTTTATGCAATCCAATGAACCACTATAAAAACTCTTAACTCAGCAGTGAGCATTTTAATACCCAAATATCCACTCCACTTTGAGCTTCTTTAGTTTCCTCTCTTAGGCAAATACTTGGGTATTTTATCCAACCCTCCTTATCCCCTGCCCAAATAGCCCACATGCTCAAACACAAATGAATCCCTGTTTGTTTTCCCTCTCTCCTCTTAATTGCTCCTACTAATGTGCTGCGTATTTTCTTCCTTCTGTTTTTTTTGACAAAGTTTTAAAGTGAAACATTACTGTCTCTCTCTGTTGGTGAACGTAGAGAGGGATAAAGCAGCAACCTGAGGTGGTGAAAGAGCGATTCCACTAAAGTGAGGTGAAGCACCAGGCACCTTGTCTTTTTCAACAAATGACAGTAGCTACCATAAATGTGTCACTATCCCATTTTCTTAAAGCCGTATGTTGAATCTCCATGGGAGTAAGATACACAGTGAAATATTTTTTCGTAGGATTTGGAAGTGAAAATACAGGGTAAGGTATGGTACATAAGTGTAAAAGATACACCAGTAAATAGTAAAGTAATATTTTTACAAATTTACATGTATCACTATTGTCATTAATATTCCTTTGCTGTGACTTAGATGAAAAGTATATATTGTTAGTTGCTAATATTGTATATGATTGTGTTTGCAGGAGCGAATGTTTGTTTCAATTGTGGACCTCTTGACACTGTGTATATTCTTGGCTGCATCACCCCAGGTCAAGGAAGCATCATCACTTCTAGCACGTGGTGATCGGAGAGATATCACTGTTTTAAAGGCAAGTTCATGGAATCTGTTTTGTATTCATGTGTTTCCATACCTTTGAACATGGCAGCGCAACTGAATCTGGGTAGTGGTCGAGTTTCTCCCCCCCTAGGAGCCTGGAGGCATGTAGCTCCATTACCAGGGTAGTTAAGCATCTGCGATCTTTTGTCTGGAGCTCTACAACTCGTCACTTGAGCCGTGGCGGGGCTGAAGTGGGAGTGGGCCAAGTCGTTGGCTAAGAAGGAGCAAACTCAACATGTAAGCTGACGGTAGAAATGATGTAAATGTGACCTGGTGCTAAATTAAGGTGACAGAGGTTGGTCTGGTAGTCGCGGAATATCATTTAGGCAGGTTTGGCGGTAGTGGAGATACGGCCCTGGAAACAACGAAATAGCCTGTTCAGTAGGTAAGAGCAGAGCTCAAGCTGCTGGTCCTCATTGGTGCTTGCCAAGAGCTAAAAGAGATGATTCTGCTGGATCACTGATGTGCAGTTTTTAAATGCTCAAACTTAAGCCCAGTCACGTACCAGAGCAAGGTGGCCTAAACTGTGTGTAGGGAGAAGAGGGCCTTCCAGAGATCCAGAGCATTTCTCTGGAGTCGATGCCCGGGGACCTGACCACATCCCAATGGAAGGCGTCCCTTCACCTGATTGTGGCGAGATCTGCTCCCAGACTCAGTGATACCCAGAGAAGCGGCAATTTCACTTGTAGTCATACACTCCGCTGATACAAGACACATTTCCAACTTGGGAGGTGCTCCTACCCCTAAGGGAGCNGTTAAGAGCAGAGCTCAAGCTGCTGGTCCTCAGTGGTGCTTGCCAAGAGCTAAAATAGATGATTCTGCTGGATAACTGATGTGCGGTTTTTAAATGCTCAAACTTAGGCCCAGTCATGTACCAGAGCAAGGCGGCCTAAACTGTGTGTAGGGAGAAGAGAGCCTTCCAGAGAGCCAGAGCATTTCTCTGGAGTCGATGCCCGGGGACCTGACCACATCCCAATAGAAGGTGTCCCTTCACCTGATTGTGGCGAGATCTGCTCCCAGACTCAGTGATACCCAGAGAAGCGGCAATTTCACTTGTAGTCATACACTCCGCTGATACAAGACATGTTTCCAACTTGGGAGGTGCTCGTACCCCTAAGGGAGCTGAGAGGCGGCACTACACCTACTCCACAAAGAGCATAGAGGAGCGGTAGTATCGCTAGTATTCAAGTCTCCTTCAAGTAGGTTTTGTGGTGTGCCTTGCTCTCAACCCCAGCATTGTCCAAAGAAGCCACAGTATTGCTGGTAGCCAGATGCCCAGACTGAGTTAGGGAGTGATTCCCAATGTGCAGTAGGTGTGAGTCTGAAGGGCTTCGGGATTTGAATTGTGCCTGAGTCTGAGAGGGCAGCGGATTTTTGGGAAGGAACAAGGGTAAGCTAAGAGGTAAAAGACCAGGGTAGATGAATGTATGGATTTATTTATAAACCACATATTTATCCCAGCCTATGCCCAAGACACTTGAAGGGTAAGGTAACCAAACTGCCAATAGCAAACATTACTCACATAGGGAATAATGGGGAGAGAGCAACTCCAGAACAGCAACAGCAAGAATACCAGTGTGGGTGTGACAATATGGCTACTCAAATTCCCTGTCAGTTAGCAGGGTAACTTCATGAGAGGTGAACTGTTGTACGGAACATTGCGGACGGTTTTGTAGACTAAACTAGTTGGTCGAAGTTATTAGGCAGGCAGCTGAATAATGCGGAGAATGAGCAGAAAAGAACTCCCCTGAAGGGCCTGTGCAACGCAAATTTGTACCCATTTTGTTGGGGGCAATTGAAGGGAGAAGAGCAATGTCGGGGCCAAAGCTTGCCACTCCTGCTGTGTGAATGGGATGCGCATTTGCTACCCCTGTATGGAGAGTCATCCACAGGGGCAGGATGCAATCAAGTCTCCAAGGTATGCATGCATACTGTGCAGGTTGCCTGCAACCAAGCGTCAGACCTCTTGGTATGTAGGTGATGGAGGCGACGTTGCTGGAACTGGCGGTGGTGTGGATCAGTGTGAGGGTGGTGCAGTTGAGAAAAGAAATATTCTCAGTTTCATATAACTTCTAAAAATTTTGACAGTTGTCGAATAGAAGTGTGGCCACGATATATCCCTCCACCGTAGCTGTTTTTTTCAGCGAAGAAAACTATATTTGTCAACAAACTGCGAATCCAGTGGCAAACTTCAGTCCACTACTTAGACTACAATAGCTGATTGCCATTCCCAACTGTTTTATTTTTGTTATGACCACATAATATGCTAGCTAGGGTTCTGTTTATTTTATTGGTGGGGTGGGGAACTCTAGTTAGTTTATTTTTCTTTTGTGAAACATGATTGTTTTGCTGTTCTTCTTATGCTTATAAGAGAGGCAATTATTGTTTTAATGATGTTTTCGAAAATTTTGGTTTGTATGGAAATAAAATTTAATATACTATAACTCTAAAAGTTTTAACTTCATCAAAATAACTAAATGCAATAAATGTATAGCTGTTCGTATCAATGCGAAAAACACTCAACACACAAAAATTGTTGGATTTTTTTATATGATGAATTATACTAAAATTGCATTTATTTAGGCCACATACATTGCAAAACCTCTCGCAAGAACAAAACGCAATAAATATGTCACTGTTAATACAGATGTGGGAAATGTACAATGTAAACATTTTCAGTAAATTGAACTTAACACGTAAAAATTGTTAGTGTTTCAATAAAATAAATTAAGGTAAAACAAGCTTTTTTTAAATGCCAAATACATTTCGAATATTGTAACATCAATTAAAAAAAATATTATTTACGAAATACACAATCTTACTATTTACTTTGTTATTCTTAAACACGTGGCAAGCTTTGGATGATTATTTAACTAAAATCAATTTTTGTCGGCAACTGATACAAAATAATTTATGTGCTGACGTATTCAGTTAACAAAAACTTGAGCTATTTCTTGAAACCAACAAATTTAAACTTTACAATTACTTTACATTACTTCGCAATGGTCAAGAAAAATGGTTGACCACGGCACACAACAAACCCTTTTACAAAGCGGCAGACACATGTTGATAATTCATTTCGCTGAGGAGACTGTTCTAAAATGACGAAATACATTTAACGAAATACACAAATACAAAAATTAATAACTGCATGTATAATATTCTAACACCACCTGTAAGGAATTCTCGCATATAGATAAATTATGATGGAAGATAGCTCAATGGCAATGGCATTTATCTAGGCGGGTGGAGACCTTTCACATAACCGTAATGTTTGCATGCTGTACCATAATATTTCTAAATGTTTTTTAAATCCCTTGCTGTATAACGCAAAAAATTTATATATTGTTTTATGAGCATAATTTTAACCATAGATGTTGTAATTATCATTCAATTTCTACATTATAATTTTTAATGCAAAGTACTATTTTCTTTTATAATTATCTTAAAGATCGCCAAAATAATAACATGCATCCCGCAACAACCATCAGCTGACACAGTACTTTGAAAATGGGAGCGTTACTGTTTACATGCATTGTAGGTTGGTCATATTGTCTGTCAAATTTTACTGAAGTTATATGAAACAGAGACTATCAGACATATTCCATTGTGCATCGTCATAGTTCAGTTTATGTACCTCACAGTTCAGTTTAACAAACTTTGTATTGTTGTGTAAATAAATCTAATGTCTGACATGCCACAAGTGACATTGTTTTTCCAATGTAGCTTCCACCGCTGGTGCACCCCGCCCCCCCACCAAAGAAAAATATCAATGCCGCTACATGCCACTGGATCCTCCACGTCTTGTTGGTCTGATACCACCAGTCTCTAGGCGAACTGCAGAACAGCCAAGCGCACTCAAGTTGGAATTGCATCATCACCGCCCCTCCTGCTGCAGTACTGACGGAGGTCACGAGTGCGCAGCCAGGCTTTGCAGAGGGTGGCTTACCCTCTCTCCATTCATGCCCCGCTTTTCTTGTTCGTCCTGGTCAGACCATACATACAGGGCCCCATGCCACCTATTGGTTTAATGTGTCATTGGCCATTCATCCAGCGCCACCTCAGCATTCCTGCAGATAGCTACTGTTAGCTTTCTGTCGGTCCACAGCACCGCAACATGTGCCTGCTTCAGTGCCACTCTTTGACTCGCCCACGTCTGCTTACAAGACTTTTGCTACAGAGGTTACCCTCGCCCCATTACAATGCACATCTACCACATCATTATAGGCTGTTCACGGTAAAATGAGCACTTTTGAGGCCCTGGTTATATTTTCCTTTCAGTAATTTTTTTATCCTTTAACCAACTTTTTAAATAAATATTGCCATGTAAGTAATAAATACAGTGTGTATCTTCCACCGCACTTTGAAGTTAACGTCTAAGGCTAAAATAAAATATATTTTTTGACTGCTATTCAAAATGAGAGTGCTCACTTTACCATGAATAGCCTATAAATCCCTTGGCATCCATTGGGTACAGACTGGAGTGAGTGTTGTACTTGTTGCTAATCAAAAAACAAGCACTTGAATTCATGGAAAGCTATTCTTTCTCTCTGCCAACTGGGCGGCATGCTTACTCCAAACTACCACTACCACATTTTTAAATGCATTTTTAATGCATTTTATTGTTTATCATATTTTGGCATACCAATTAAGAATAGCGACACAACCACCCATATATTTTATCGCTGTGGTTTAGCAAACATATTTTAAATCAATTTTCATTACTATTTCTTACATATTTGATAAAATTTATTTTTTCGTAAATTTTTTAGATTTTTTAGCTGTTCCTGAGAATGGCCTCGTAAAATTACTGCCCTTATTAAATCAGGTACATACTTGTAAAATCAGGTTCTGACTGTATATAAATGTATGATGCTTTTATATCAATTACACAGTGTAAAATATAGTAAATATTTCAACATTCTATACTAATGAAAAGATTTTGTGTATAATAAAACAGAAAGCACACTTTTTTTCTTCATTAAAATGTTTTAAATTACACTGTGTGTTAATGTGTATGTTTGAATGCATTTTCATAAAGGAATTTTAATGTTGTCCGTATTTTTTTGTTGACAGAACTTTCAGATGCAAGTATCCAAGATACAGAGGGAGGCTGTGTGGTGGCTGTACGAGACCGTTCCACGTGTGTACAGGCCAAGTGCCTCAGAGTTTGTGCACGCGCTTCACAAGGTATGTTCTTTTAACATTTTGGAAGATGAAAAAATGTACCGCATAAGTCAGTGTTAACCCTGTGTAATTTGTGCTCATTGCCAGAGGCGGCAAATATACCCAGTGAACCTACTTTCGAGTGTGATTCCTCATGTCCGCTACTCCACCCTCCTATGTACTTGCGTTAAGCAAACAAGCAAATGATTAAAGGAGAAAGCTAGCTCCGAAAGACTTACCGCTTCCCGGCCTGAAATTGAACTTGTTCGATAATCACAGGCGGTGTTCTGCACCTTCAATCACATTAGAGGAGTTTGCCAAAACCTCAGTAAATAACGAGGCCACTTCCACTAAGTCTGAATATGACGCCAAGCATGGAAAAATCAGAAGATATTACAAGAAGTCGCTACCCCCTCTCATCTCGGCCACCAAAACTCCAGAGAAAGATGACCATTCATGCTCCACACACCGGCGTGTAAGGCAGACTCAGCTTCTGGATGTGGTAAGCCAGAACTTGATTTACCTGGTGCACATAAAAATTTGTGGGCAGGTACCGCCCCCTGACACTCATCAGATAACCGTGGCTATTTCCAGTTCCCTTACCACTCTCATACGCAGGGAACGGTTACTCTGATACCAGAGCCAGGCCTCCCAGTGTCAGATACACCTAGGCCACCCGCCATAGGTGCAGGTACAGCTACAGTCGTCAATATTCTGTATTTCTGCCACAGGTTTTTGCCACAAAATCAGTAACACTGATCATTGATCTGTTAACAGGATCAATTGTAGACATAAATAAAACATTAAGCAAACAACCATAGACAATTGTACATGAGTGCTTCACAATCTCGTCGCCATAATAGCTCGTGTGTCATGCTTCATCGGGTTTTATCGCAGTTGAGCATCTCAAACATCAACAGAATGTCAACACATGTAGCTGAGTTATTGTTTTCATTCCAGTGCAACTATAGCGGTTTAGCAACTTAAATTTATTGATTTGCGAGTCACAAAAGGTAATTATTAGGTGCAAATATTTGTTTAAAAGTAACTTATTTATAACCTTTATTACCAAATTTATTTATTAAAACCTAACCTAAACAAATTTATAACCTAAATCTGTTTGTATGTAATCTAAAAAGCACCATGACTCCTCGACTTGCACGTTCAGCAGCTCAATCATTGCTGGAAAAAAACGACTTGAATGACGAGTCAGTCTTTGTTAGTTCGACTTGACTCGACTTTTCGAGTCTCAATCCATCACTACAAATAACACTATGTAATATCAACAATACTGTTTATATTTTGTAAATGCCTACTGAGCCTCAGGGGGCAAGACAGTGATCGCCTGCTTGACAAACCCCAAAAAGGGACAATCAACCAATGCGGTCTCCTACCTGACCACAGAGGTATCCAGAGGACACCGTAGAACAAGATTCTGCTACAAGTGTGATCCTTCATGAAAAATTATATTTAAACACAGGGCTGAACCCCACCTGATCATCTATCCATTTACATAAAAATAAGAACCCAAACAATAAAAAAAATTAGTAAATCTTAATATAATTGAAAAGTATACATGTATTATCCTTAAAGCTGTTATTTACCAAACTATATTCTGAAAACCATTTCTTTCGTACTTCATATACATTTGTAAAATTTAAGTTGTATTTCCCCCATGTGATTGGGTAAAAGCAATTGAAACACAAATTTGGTTCTGAACTTTTGCCAGTAAATTATTAATACTTTTGGAGATGCACAGGTAAGGTAAATATGCCATTTTTACTTTTTGTTTTCATTCTTGTTTTTGTGTCAGGGCAAGTACACACTAAAAAAACACATTATGTAGCTTTCTTCAATATATTTTTTTCTGTGTATAATTGGATGTGGATGTGGAGGGTATCCACGAGGCCCCAATAGGAGGTTAAACAGAATACAGGATGGAACAAAAGGTTTACAACGTTTACAACTTTTGGGGGTTGATAGAGGAGGTCAAGATGAACAACATTTGTATGTACCAAAAGTCATGTACTTCAACCATTTTGCCACTAGAGGCGCAGCTAAGGTGGATGGGTTAGGGGTCTAGGAGCACGCATTGTCCGTGACTTGCGTTAGGTCGGTCACCGTTGTCGACATGTGTTGAAGAGCAGTCTGTTTCTGTTCGAAGATGATCAACAGCGTGCATTTGTTAACACAGTGTGTAAGTACAGAAATGTAAGCTATCATGTCGTACTGTGCTGTGCGTGCCGTGTTCATTGTGTCACAACTTTGGAGAGTTTGTCATGATTACTGTACAGTATGTAAAATAACATTGCTATTTCCGATAGGTAGATTTTGAATAGCGGACGTCACATTCCCTGAGCTGGTGGACATGGATCTGTTATATGGGGAGACCCGATGCAATAGCCGTGCTGCAAGGTACCTGTACGCTGAACGCCTTCCGATTAGACGGTTGCAGTCTCAGTTCTTCTTCCAATGACTGCATGAGTGTGTTTGTGAGACAGGATCCCTGCAAGCAGAACGACAGGAAATTGGTCACCCTTGCACTGTCCACACTGTACAAATAGAGGAGGCTGTGCTACAACAATTTTGGCAGAATCCACATACCAGCACACGTGCTGTAGCCAGATATCTCAACACTACATGTGCTGCTGTACTGCATGTTCTGCAACAGGAGGGAATGCACCCACTCAAGTTGCAGAACCTGTCTCCTCGTGACTTTGTCTACAATTTGCGCAGTGGTTTTGTCAGCAAATGTTAGCTAATCATGCCTTCCCAACATCATGCGTTTTGTTTACGGATGCGGCCCTGTTCATGAGGGAGGGGATTTTCAACAGCCACAACATCCATTGATGGGATTGGGATACTGTTGTGTGTCATTATCAGCACAGATTTGTGGTCTGTGTAACAGACCATCTGGTTGGGCTGTACATTTTACTGGACTGACTGCTTGGTGGCAATTACCATCTGTTTGTACATTATGTCTTACCACAGTTCCTGGAGAATGTTCCACTGGCAGTGAGGCAACAATTATGGTTTCAGCATGATGGTGCTCCTCCACATTATGACCTCAATGTCAGGAACTGCTTGAATCGAAGGTTCTGCAATCATTGGATTGGCAGGGGTGGGCCTGTACCCTGGCCACCTCCCAATCTCACTCCGATGGATTTCTTTCTGTTGTGAGAGATGAAATGTCTTGTTTACGCAACCCCTGTAGATACCGCTGAAAATTTGGTTGCCTGTGTTGCTGCAGCTGCAATGGTCATCTTGGAAACACCTGGAATCTTTGAACGTACCAGATGATCACTGATATACAGATGCCAACTCTGTGTTGAAGTCAATGGCGAGCAATTTAATCAACGTCTTTAAGTGCAACAACATGTCATCTCTCCTTTCGTGGAAATGATGCTTGGTACTTAGAGCTGTGGCCCATCCTAGCGGCAAAACGGTCAAATTATATAACTTTTGGTATACACAAATCATGTTGTTCATCTTGACCTCCTCTATCATCTCCCAAATGTCGTAGATGACCTTTCGTTTCACCCTAAAGATAACTACCACATGCTTTTGAGTATTATTCTCATTCAACAATTTAAACTTTGTGGATGTACCTCTCCAAAATTAAAACTTCAAAATTATATTATATAAAAACATGTATAATGTTAGTTCTATTGTATTAAAAGCCGTTCCACACGAGTTTATTTTTAAATTAAAAAAAATTCAGTTGGAAAATCTAGGATTTCCTGCCATTTTGGACTGCATTCCATGAATAAAGAATTACATGCTGTCATGCAGTGAATAAAGAAATTTTACTAGCTGTGATTGCTGTACGCTGGTCCAGACTCTTGTGCTCAGGTGAAGAAAGAAAAATTGGTTCATGGTCTGCCTCAACTAGGGCTATGACCGCAGTGTATGAAGACATGTGTTACATCTTGGACTGCTATAATAAAAAATCAATTACTCTACCATAATGTTAGATGCTTTCAACTTAAACAATTGTCGTGTAACGCCTTTTGAGTAGAAGCCTCGCTGACCCCCTTCGCGAGTGCCTACCAGTTGACACGTGTCACGAGGTACGTGGAAAGCCAGAACGGATCGCAGTTACACGTGTCAAGGTTGTGCTGAGTAAGAGCTGGCATATCGCCGGAGCACCCGGATAGTGCTGCGTACATACGTAGGAAAGCGGGAGAAATCGCAGAGCCAAGCAAGAGCACCTCTAGCTTCACACTTGAGAAAACGGCTGACAAATTGAAAGTGGGGGGCCACGAATAATCCTCACCCCTACCACCCTTGTAGCCAAACCGCGGAAAAATAAACTGAGATGGTAAATTCAAGGGGCAGATCACCACTTCTCCTGCCCCCGAACCTTCACGAACCATGGCACGTGGCTGAATGGCTTTGTACTGAAGGCAACCACCTCCCCCCTTCCCTTAATAAGAGAGACACGTGCCGAGACTTAGGGAAGGAAGCTGGAGAGCATATAAGCGAATTTACCCGAGAAGAGGGAGACAGTTCATTATCACCGCGCCGAGGGAAGAGTTGCGTCAAGGAATCGCGAGAGGATGTGAGCATGAGCCCAGAACAGCAGTCCAGGGAGACGACACCAAATGCGGGCCTTTTCCAAGGCCGCCCACATCGCCGGAGCTCATCCCCAGCTGACAGCATACCAGCACCAACAGCAGAGTAGTTAAGTATCAAGTCGCCGCCCAGAGAAGCCCCCCTCCACCACGAAGTCGCCCCAGTTAATACGAGTAGCCAAATTAGAGTACCACACCTCGGAAGTGTTGCTGTATATTGTTTTTGTTCAAACTCGAGACAATATAATTATCCAGTTGAGTGAAACGTCAAAAGACTACCTTATTGAAAAACCTTTAACCTTCTAGGCACCTTATAGTCTATGCCTGGAGGAATTAACTACGACCCTATAAACCACCTATATTCCACAGGTGGGGAATAGCGTCACATTAAATGTAATTTTTTTGAAGAGGCGTGAAATGTATTCATAGCAAACTGCAGCACAAACCTACAGTGGGTTCGGATGACTTTGGGTGTGCACTGTTTTCTTTTTCCTTGTGTGGATTTGCTTTTGAATCAAAAAATGTATTGTTGGCTCCTATAATGGTTTTAAAGTATGTACTTTTAAGTGGAAATGTTATAATTTTTTTTTTAATGCTTCTTGTACCACTTTCAGCCAAGGCCAAAAAATTGCCCAAAGTCACCCCTGCCTGTTTGGATGACTTGGGCAGTTATCTTATTCAGATACTGTACCAAAACCAAGCTACACAAGCTACATTTAGGGGTGTCTTTGTGTGTTTCTCTGAAAGCCCAGAAGTTAAAAGTTTTTTTCAGGCTTTAAATTTTTTATTTCTGTTTGTAAAGGGGGGAGGGGGGAGGGTTCCCTTGAAAAAGTTACGAGAGTTTAAAATTACATCTAACAAACTGAAATTAATAGAAGCGAAAACCAAGTGTATTATAGGGAGAATCAAAATGACACTGCAAAGTAACACTGTTTAATTCCTAAAAGAAATTATGTTTTTTTTATCTTTAGAAAAACTGTAATTTTCTCAATTTCCTGCAAAATTAATTTTTGCCAGAAAAAAACTATTTCCAATGGCTCATAGTGTTATGTACCCTACGTTGCTTGAAAAAAAAAAAATATTATAATGGCCTCTATTGAAAAATAAATAATATCATATGAAAATTAATGTTTGCTGTACTTAAATATTAAAAAATAATAAATTGTCTCTAATAAAGATTTTTATTTCAATTGTTTTTTTAAATAGTGCAAGACTAATTGGAAAAATCAATCCTCAAAAACTTGTTGGTCAAACCAACCACTTTGCATTTGGTTGAACCTGTAACCTTTAGAGCCTCTGTCGCTCCACGGATCCACATGGCTTCTGATTTATATACAGTATATGGGTGTAAAACATGTGCATTTGCAATGCCGGCGAACATTATAGTGCCACTTTTTGTCTTATGCAGTTTCCTCTGTACTCTTTTCTGTGTTTGCGTACAAATACCTTGTTTCCTGCCTGGATCATCATGCATGCAGGTCTCGTTATTATTTAGAATTTCTCAGGAAATACATTTTCTAATATTTTTTTTCAGGTTATCAGTTACTTTTCCAAAACTTTCTTAATATTTCTGTGCTAACATTAGGCATATTCCTAATTTCTTTACATATCAGATCATTTCTTTTCATAAACCCTTTATCATCTAGTTACCAGGGTCATTATTCTTAAATTTTGCAACAATTTCTCCTCATTATTCTAGAGACCCTTTAACAACCATTAGAGGAAAACCCCATTCTGATCATTTCTTTAAAAATGTTGGCCATCAAAATTTTTTTTATTTTATATTTGTGCCACATACTGTTCAACTTTCAGACATTATAAGTAATTGCTCTTTACGTGCAAAAAATTAAGCACATAATTTTCCCATAAATACATGTCAAAATCACAATTTTACTGTTTTAGAAATGTACAAATAATGAAAACTATTCTATGTACCTACATGAGATAATTCACACTGAAAGATGATGCCAAGAGCTACTTCAAGATGCCTATAAAATCTCACAAGGAAATGTTTTTGCAATTTAAAAAAATTGCTGAAAATAAGGAAATTCTTGCATATTTTTGATTTGTGGCTGCCCCTGAATTTTCGTCAAATAACTTTTGCCAAGAATACCTTAAAATGAATCAAGACAAGACCTTTCAGTTGCCTTTGTTAAATTTTCTGGAAATAGTTTTGTTTATTTTGTCTGTACATTACAAAAACAGTAAATGAAATGTCATTTTACAAAAACCATGGAATCTAAAAAATTTTTATATTAGGGAAAAGTAGTTACAGATAATATCTACAATTTGAACAATATGCAGTTCAAGTATAAAATTACAAGTTTTTTTGTGGCCAACACCTTTAGGTAACTGGATAGTTGAGTTTCGTCTTTTGACAGAGCTGTTCGTCCACCAGGATTGTTTTTGTGGCGTGCTTTTAACCAATTTCTTAATGTTTCTCTTTTAACTTCAAAATACTCTGCAGCATGATTCACTGAAAAGTGAAAACTCTTTTTCATTTATTGCCTTCATTGCTGCTTCCATTTGTTATTGTTTTTTTTAGAGCAATCTCCATAGCTTTTGCTATCAGCATTTATTTTATGATTCTATAGCATTTTTATACTGTATTATGAAATATTCAACCAAAAACAGGGCCTACAAACAAACAAAAAAGCAAATAATAGCACAGCAAAGCAATATTGTATCAGAAACACAGGTGTTGTCAAGTTAAGCAGAGAGAAGCTCTAAAATAACCAATGCAGAGGTTAAAAATAATTTGTAGTGCTGCTCAGTGCCACCCCCACCTCCAAGTCTACTAAAACCATCCATTTTTCATTAGTGCTAGGACCAGCAGATTAAGAGATTTTCTATTTGATTACATTATTAAAAGTAGACAGAATGCACAAGTACTGCCCTGTGAGTACTCATGCATTCTGTCTACTTTTTATAATGTAATCAGTAGCCTAACAGCCAATTTCCACCAGATTTTCTACATGAGTATATGTACAGTGATGTTTTACCAGCCATATATTGATAGTGTTACAAATCTGTACTGGGAACCTGTAATTTTTAAGGTCTGCATGTGAAGGGGGGTGGGGGCATGGGGTTGATGGCAGACTGTTTTTTTTTTTTAAGTGTCAATCTCAAGGGACTAGGAAAAAATGTTGCAAAATGCAGGAAAATGTTAAAAGAGGGACATTTATGCTGTATATGGTTTGCAGTAGACAAAAGAAAATGTGTGCAAATTAGAGGAATATGTAAAATCAGGGTTCTACTGTATCTTAAAACTAGACATTAAAATTTTTTTTTCATCATTTTCATCTTGCTAGGGCAAACCAGGATTGACTAACAAAGTTTTAAAACATTTTTCCCAAAAATGCTTTATGTGACTCCACAGTCAAGCCCACTGTACAAGTAAATACCAAAAGCCTAGTTGGAAACTGTCATGAATTAGGAAAGGTTATGTTGACGTGGTTTCAGCAAGGCAGAGAACAGATGTAACAGTTATAAAGGAGGAGAAAGCGTGGAAAATTGTAGCTTACCTGGAGAACTTCTTTTGTAGCTTACCGTATCTTTCAGATCCCAACCTCCCTGCTGGATTTAAGGCACTGAAGGTGCAGCAGCAAGGAAGTTGATGCTTAAATGCACCTTACCAGTATTGCATTCATTGATGCAGTAGATGTGAAGACATGTGGCATTGCCACTGCCCTGTAAGGTTTTGGGAAGTAAGGAATGACTAAATGAATGGGTGGTGGTCAGGTTCACAGTTATTTGGCTTAAGGGGCTCATCTACATAGAGATGTTTTCAATGCTTTCCACATTTGAGGCAGAGAAACATTGGAGTGATAAGGGCAGGGCGACACTGCCACACGCATCAAGTGCGCTATTGCTGCTACGCGAAAAGCTCTGAACTGGCATGTAGTGTTCTCATTGTGCTGTTTGTACTTATAGGACTTTAAGCGGTGATCCTCTCATTTTATTGTTGGAAAGTCCGTAGCTACGTTCTGTGCAGGACCCTATACAATTTTCACAGGAATTTATCCATAATATTTTAAGCTGTAACAGTTTGAGTGTCATTTTTGGCGCTGTTGAAGAGCTCTTAAATATTATTGCAAAAAGTGTGATCTGTTCAAAGTTGTTTCCCTTTCTTGTCTAAAGTTTTATTTATTTTCATATGCAAACAGATTGGGCACACATGAAATGGTTTGTTTCAGAAACATGTATTACAAAACCCGAAAACACTGCAACCCAGTTTGCATGCAAGGTAGACGGGCACCTTGAAAGAGAGCCAGCGTGAAATGCTAAGCAATTTATTTGAGCTTTGTGGTCACAACACAGTTGCAGTGCTGGTTCAAGAAGTAGTGCATATTTGTCATCAGTATCTCATTTTCCTCTCTTTATTCACAGTATCCAATGGTACAATAGTGCTGAGTGGGCGTTTTAAATGGTGGTTTATGTTTGAACTAGAAACTGATTGGGGGTCTATGGCAATGCATAAGTAACATAGTGGTATATGTGTAAATGTGCACCCTTGATATACTGAAATATATATCAATCTTTTACTTGACTTAAACTGTTTTGTAGTGTATTAATTAAGCATTAAACTGAATTGAAATAAGGTATTCCCTTGGTAACAGCCATTCCTCACGGCTTGTCGCTGTAAATGGAACAGATAAACTGATTACGTATTTTATGGTGTTATTTTGACTGATAAATAATAAATTTAATTACTGTGAAACAAAGTAAACATTTATTTAACAAACTATGTTACAATTTACAATTGTTTTTGTAAAAATTCATATTGGTGGGAAGTATGTTGGATCTAGAAGTTGTTGCTATTCAGCTGAATTAAACTTGTATTGTAAAGTACAAACAAATTCATGCATACATGTATAGTTATGTGCATTCATTTGTAAAGAGAAATATCTTGTGGTTTATTTGAGACTAACTATTCTTAGAGAAACTGTGTATTCAGAAATTTATCTGTGGCAAAATATGTTTTCAACATTGAAAAGGGTTTTTTTAATGGTTATGAATGTAATACTTATGTTTTAGTTTCTCTTCATGGAGCATTTAGAACAATATTATAACAAAGACATGTGGCCACCCGAGGGAGAAAGGGCTCTCTTGATGCGACTTGCCTCAGAGGCCCCGCTTCTTCAGAATACACTTACAAGAATTTTACTGATTGGTTTATCCAAGGTTTGTAAAAGCTTTTTATCAGCATGGATTTATTGTGGTAAGATTTATTGGTCTTGTGATTAACAATTTTTGTCTTCCCACATAAGGTTTGATATGTTTGTGAATTGAATACTTCATTTTTAATGAGATTCAAAAGGATTTTCGTACACCTCGTCTGGTTGAGTTTTTGTAAATGGTATCTGCAGAAATGTGCTATGGGACCTCGTAGACATTTTTTGTTTTTCACCAACGAAGCACTCTTAATACGAGATGGAATAATTAATTAACACAACCAGCACCTGTGGGCAGATGAAAACCATCACACCAGCTTCATCTGTTCCCACCAACAAACCTTTGCTGTCATTGTTGGGGTTAATTTGATAAGGGAGTACATGATGCCATTATGTCTCAATGGTAACCAAGTGAATCAGAGGAAGAGCTCGTTGCACGGGTGCTTGCAGCTGCTTACTTTCTACAGCACATGCCTGGGGTCTTTGAAAGTGTTTGACAGGCAATGGCACGTCGTTGCAGAGCTTGTGTTGGAGCAAGAGGGCACACACTTGAGCAGTTTTTGTAAAGAGTTACAATTAAATTGAAATTAATGGTTTTGTTCTCATTCTTAATCATGCCAAAAAGTACTTCAATTTAAATTTCCTACCTATGATGATTATCTAATGAAAAACATCAGGTTTTTGTTTCTTCTAACATCCATAGAATTTTGCATATTGACTTTTGGTACATCCGGTATATGTATCTATGTATGTATATGTTTATTTTTTGTGAATGTGTATGCACATGCGTGTGTAAACATGTGCATTATTAATTGGTGTATTTTTCAATTGTTTAGGAACACCCACTACAAGCTCCAGACACGCTAGAACTCGTGGACCAGCTTCTAAAACGAGCTGCAATCTTGCCATCAGAAGGTTTTCCCATGTTGCAAGTTGACAAAGTTGACATCATCGACCTTGTGTTCAACTTGACAGCTTATCGCCACCCAGAAAATATAGACCTACCACAAGGGTATGTGCATTGTTTTAGTGACATAAATTTAAGAAACTTGCAGACAATGTGAATATATTTTCACATGTTATTTGTGCTTATAATGAAAATGTTTTATTAATTAATTGATTTATTTTGTGAGCTGTATGTCACTCTGTGGCTCTTATGTCTGCAAGCGACTTGGTTTTGCATAAACCAGAATCAAAGCCTACAGAGGTTAACTTTAGTGCTAGAGAAAAGTAAGTTTCTCACTCAAGGGTTATATTGAGTTCCCGTACATATCAATTTTAAAGCATAATAATTAAACACCTGGTGTGTCAAATTCAGACTGATGTGAGGGCCGTAAAATTAAACGATTATAAATGTAGTTTCATTTTAAACTTACACAACTGAATGTGGTACAAAAACAATACAAGCAATGTAAAAAAAAAAAAATTATGCAAAAAACAGGTGCTATGCAGCCATGGAATTAAGAAAGCATAAAGTACTACTAGAAGTCTGGCATCTCTTCTGGGGCACTAAATGTTCAAAATCTGGTGAAATATCTTGGCGGCTTGAAACAACTCTCCCTATCCAATTTAAAATGTTCATCTGTGAGCTATTAATTTTTTTATAGTTTGGATTTGTTCTACTTTAGGAGAAAGAAAAATCTGTTCACAAATGTTTATCTGTGAGCTGTTGTGTTAGTTTGGGTTTGTTTAACTTAAGATGGAAGAAACGCTGTTCACAAATATAATTTTAAAATTTATCAGTCTGGTGTTTTATTTCTGGTTGTACATGTATGACCTCAAAATAGAAACACCAAACACCATTTTCATGACACTCTTAACGTGAGGCTGAGGCACATTCCACTTGTTTCCTTATAATAAGCTGGGGCCACACGTATATGAGCCTAAGGGCGTAAGTTTGGCATGCCTGTTTTACACCCCTCCAACCTCAAGAAAAAACAGTACAATGATAAACGTGCTCCAGAATAAAAAAAAGTACAAATCATTCTTAAGTCATTTTACAGTGTGTTTATTGGGTCTTAGCTATGCTTTTACTAAGTAGTTTGACTAACTAAGATGCACCAGCAAATTTTTAGGTTTGCAATGTTAAGTTACTCTTTCCATAGGAATAAGACTACTACAGTTTAAACTTGCTTTATCAAGGGGTTTTTGTAGTTCTCTGCCAACAAGTAGTGCCATGGATTTATGGCTCTTTGTGGAACCTTCACAGAGATTCCTGTGTAGTTCCCAGAATGACATAGTGTCATGTGATGCTTTTATAATTGCTGTTTTTATGTACTCTTTCAGTGCCGTTTGCATGGGGATGGCAAACATTTGTTCTATGAAAGTGAGAGTCTGCAAGCTGGCTTTTGGTACTGTGTTGTTAATATGGGAGGCTTGTTTATTTTTGTAGCAACATTCAGTAATACAATCATAGGGGATCTTTTTTAGTAACTGTAAATTTATATTTTCAATTCATTTCATTAAATTTTACAGAGTATTTTAATTTTGTGCATATCTAAATCTAAAATGCATTGTATACTTTATAGGTTATATATGCCAAAATGGTTGAATTATATAATGTATGGTTGTAGTTTACAGTAAAAATTTATTTCAGATATTGCCCACCACACTTTGCGGTCACCAATTCGTACTGGAAAGCATGGATTATGCTTCTTATCCTGTCTGCACATAATCCAACATCGTTTGGAAGTTTGGCTTGGGAGAAGTATCCAACATTGCGTGTTTTCATGGAAATGTGCATTACAAAGTATGTATCCTACACAAGTCTGCTTGCTGATTTTGACTTACAACTTGTAGTACTTTTATTCCAAATCCTTCAGTGACCTGCATTCAGTGTGTCCTTGTTGAGTATAGTGTTGTGTGGCTGTGCTACATTTATGTTGAGTTTGGTTATTTACCATGTTTTGGTTAACACTTGGCAGTGAAGTGAACGTTGAATGCAATGATTTTTGTGTTGTCTCCAGAGTTTATGTGGGTTTATTTGGCGAAAACATGGTTGACAAAGTAGCAAATTGTTCTTCTGGAGGGACATGACAATTGCACTTTGTATAGTTTACATGGTACATTAAGTAAATGCAGTTAATAAATTGGAAAAACCATTAAAATCTCTTTTTATTTGTTACAAAACTATGCCCTGTACTCAACTTGTGGTTGCCTTGGTGCAAATATAGGCAAAAAAAGTGAAATATATATATATAATGAAACCTCATTAATAAAAATGTCTTTAGTATAAAGTTCTCATTAATATTAAGTTGTCTTCTTTCCCCTTGGACTGAGATGGCAATTTAATGTTCATTTGTATGCTTAATAAAAAATTATTAGTTAATTTGTTAATTTTATGCATGACGGTCTAGGGACAGGAACACGTCAGCATCTCAATAGAAATTGTTTTTAGTTAGTGCTTGATCATTTGCACTGGTAAAAGAGGGTTTACAGACCGTAATGTGGCGGGGTCTACAAGATCTGGCACTTCGCCTTTATAGTGACTTTATATAGCGTCGGGGGCAGGTAGGCCATCGACTCAGCATGAATTTGATCTGTGCTAGTGTTGGTTTGCGATTGTGGGGTGTTGGCGGGGCCCCTGGCTTACCTTCCACTGCCAGTCGACAGGTGCTCATCAGTGCTGATCCAAATGTCGGGTCTCCTGGCCTGGCTGGTTGGTGGCGACGGCGTGTGCTGGATGGCTCTGCAGAGAGGCGTATCTAGCTGCAGCTGGCAGGCCTCTGGCCACTGGTGCTAGTTGATGGGGCTGGATCTGTGTCATCGATGGGATTGACTCCTAGTTCAAGTGGCAGACGTAGACGGAAGATCTCGATGACCGGA
This sequence comes from Clitarchus hookeri, assembly GCA_002778355.1. NCBI lineage: Eukaryota > Metazoa > Arthropoda > Insecta > Phasmatodea > Phasmatidae > Clitarchus > Clitarchus hookeri. The sequence goes on along the minus strand of NQII01001943.1, from coordinate 31,931 downwards.
TGTACAGCCCTAGGAAGCTTCACCAGGGGACCAAATAAACGACTGGGGGGAACTGTGAGGTGAGGCCTCGACAGTTGGCGGGCGTCATGAGTTCGTTCCCAAGGCGTCAGATAGCTGAAGGCGGGGACAGGTTGCTTATGCAGTGCTTACTTTCCAACTAGGGTAGCAGCTGCCTTCCTGTCGCTCAACTTACTACCCTCCTGTGGGTGAACTGCATTTACCAGGGAATTAGGTGCTACAGTTGACTTCCACAACGGGTGGCAGGCCAGGATAACCCTAACTAAAGTGTGATTCGGAAGGGGTAGCTCCTTCCTTACCAGGTCTGGCAATCCCTCCGGCGAGTTTATACGCTGTGGAGGTAGTGGATTAGCTGATAAGGGCAATCTAGCCACTTCGTCATGTGTCTTGCTAGTGGTTGTTTCTGTATGTCTGTATGTACGGCACACTACATGTATTTACAAAAAACAAACTATCAGTCCCACAAATTTATTATGTTAATAATTTCCAAAAAATAAATTCAAATTTCAGTATCTGTTGCTCAAAATAATCTTTAATGCACAGTTATAATTTTCAGATGTAAACATTACATAGGTGAAAATGAATTGTCATAGATGTAATGGCGACTTGTTACCCACACTAGCACTACTCCAGGGGGCTTATTCCAAGTTTCGTCGGGAACGGCCCACGTCACCACGAACCCACTCTCTCTCAGCCGACGAAAACCAAGTCGTCATGAAATTGGTATTCAGAGTACGGAGTCGTTTCGAAGGCAAGCACATTCGGGCATCTTCGGCTTACCGACTCTCCCCACTCCAAGCTAGACGAGTGTTAGTGTCTCTGCACATGGTCGACAATGTACAAACGAAATATTACTAGAAGTACTCGTTTTTAAAATTGCTCAAATCTGTTTAAAAAGCATTACTTAAAGACACAAATAGTAAGCCTTATATTTTTAGATTGTTAAAAATAATATATCATTGGAAATATGTATTTTATAAGAAAATAATAGTGTATAGTTTTCTTTGGTTTTGTGGGGAGTGTGAGAAACTGTGGTTGGTGGCCATGTTGAACTGCATTTTTTTTACCTTCGTGAGATATAGATGTTTACTTATTAAAGACGTGGCCCGGGTGTTTAGCAAATCATTTGTGTTTGTGGAAAAGAAAATATTTCGCTAAGGTTAAGTAAAGGAAAGTTAGCAGATTTTAAATATAGATTTCACGCTGACCTGAATAACAAAGAAATGTACATATCTTAAAACGATTATATTAATATTCCTAACCTTGGTGTCCGCTGAAGTGTACTGTGGAGCCATGGAAGGTGATAATTTTGAATAAATATAAAATAAGTAACATTGACTGAGTCACTGGCGTTCTCTGGTTGATATATTATTACAGTATTGCTAATCTCTTACGCGACAGGCATTGAATTTGGTGTGAATTAAATAACCTTCCCTCCCTTTTTACCACATATAAGCCTATGGTTTTTAAAACGCCGATAATCTTTCAGCGCAGAAAATATTTATTTTGTACAGAAGGAGAATACGTAGATTTTGAATGTATTTGTGTTATTCATTTTGACTTCAAAGTTAGTTTTAAAATTATTAAATGATGTGGAATTTATTAGTCTCTTCTTTCTGGAATCAATGCAAGGAATTGTCATTTTGTTGCAGAATATATTCATATTCGTAATATTTAAAGTTAATCACGATCCGTTTTAGTTAAAGTACATAAGACCTACCTATCAAATGTTATCCTTCAATTTTAAAAATAACATTCCAAACTGTAGGCTATTAGGTGACAAAATACAAATGCACACAGCTTATAAGCTTGCCCTTTTAAAAAAATGTTGTTACCACATATAATAACATTAATTCTATTTCACATAGTAAAAAAAAAAAAAAAAATTGAGATGTGGGGGAGTTTTGATCTCAAAACAATGACACTTTGTGTTGCGAAGCACGTAACTTAACCACTCGCCCACCGAGAACATGCTATGTAAGGGACGAATAAATGCCTATCCAAGAAATGTACAGCCTAAGATAATAGGAGTTAATTGGTTAAATATTTACAATTGTGTATTCGTACATTTATGCGCTTGTAATAACATCCCATGCCTAAAATAGTCTGTATCATGTTGTGCACAATGTTTAAGAAGGACGGACGTGTGTGATGCAAGTTTGTAATAGTTATACCCAATCTTTTCATGCTTATTCGTATCGTAAATGTATGCGTAGGAAAATTATAACTCCATGCAACACAAACACGTGCTGCACTGACTTTATGCCACACAATATTTATTTCCGTGTCATTGAAATACACGGCCACATTTAATACCGACGCCCGCCATATTGGTTAACTACGAAATTCTAGCCTGCCAACTGCTCGTGAGCAGTTGTTTCGTCCCCGCCGACTCGTGACGTCAAACTACCATCGTTTAAAAACTAAGAATAGCAAATAGTAGGCTGGAACGAGAAATTGTTTCGATAACAACTTTCTTTTGTCGGAACGAAAACTTAGAATAGGCTTCCAGTTGAATGTTACAACAAGATTCGGAAACCAATTCATCTCGTACCACGGGTCATTGTCTCAAACTCTTCAATACGTAGCGAAATAAATAATAGCATACAAAGTTGTGACCACGAACACGTGCACACATTATATTATAATGTGTGCAGACCTCTCTGCATTTAATCACAATCGCCGACTTGTATAATAACTGAAACATTGATATTAATGTAGCAATCAGAGCGCTCATACGACCATAGTTGTAAAGTAGTACAGCAAAGTACCCATTTCCAATTTATTTAAACAATGAAGGAATACTATATGAGTCAGCTATTTTTTAACATGTTGCTGAACTACAATGAGTATCGGTTTTGGTATCAGAAATTAAGGTATCTGAACAGCCCTAATTCTAACGTGAAATTAATATGTTTAAACTCAATGTGTCTGCTATAAGCTTGCATAATTTATATATTAACACAGGTTTGCCATTTGTTATAATGAGAATTTCACAGTTTCCAATATAATTCAATTTGTTTAATGGTGGTAAAAATGCATTGTTATGTTTTTGGCCGAAACCTACATTTTGTTGTATAGAGTATTTCGCTATAAAAATATTCAAGGAAGGTTTTGCAATATAATGTAATGTACAATGCATTGTTTTATGCCAAGTCATTTACTCACAGAACCTACTTTATTGTTTTCTTTATATTCAGTACTCATTTTAATGGAAAAATCAGCGGTATTGAGGAATCACAATCGAATTGACCCATTCCCACATTTCACTTAAGAAGACACACTGAAAAGGCACATACAATCAACTGTACTTAACGAAAGTAAATATAAAAATTATTAATAACTGCTGGGCCACCAGATACAATCACATTTTCAAGGCAATCAGTCGGTGCTCTGCACTGTGGTCACTAGGTGCAGTATCATTTGGGCTTTGTGTGTGAGCGACTGCTGTGGTGTAATAATCTTACTACTTGCCTCCTACCTAGGTGAGCTGGGTTTGATTCTCGGCTGGGTTGCTCCCAGATTTTCACACATGGGAATTGTGCCTGACAATGCTGCTGGTCAGTGGGTTTCCTCGGGGATCTCCCATTTCCCCCGTCTTTGCATTATGGTGCTGCTCCACACACACTTCACTTACCTTACCCTCATCGGCTGTCAAAACCTCAGTGTTAAGAACCCTCCAAATCTCTCCACTCCACTCTTTGTGTGTGTGTGAAGAATGGAAAGCTAGGCGTGGTGAGGTAGAACACAATATTGATCAGGGTGGGTGCACATGCAGCTCTGCTGCTAAAGAGGGGAAATGGGGTGTAAGCTATCCACCTTCCTCTCACCATTCACCTAGGCAAGGTTGCTTGGTCCCATTGCACTGGTACACTTCTTGTTCAGTGTGACAGAAAAGGGAGCCACGCTAATTGCAACTGCATTATAACATATACCTTTTACCACCCTTATATTGAGCATGTATGAAACCTGCAAAGGACTGGGTAACGGACCTGTAATAATAAGTTAACATTTAAATAATAAATTAACTGAGTTTCCTGCAAGATGCCTGTGAAAATGTAGATCATGCTTGCTAAAAGCTGCTCTGCATACTGTGCTTTGGCTTTTTTTGATTACAAGAAGAGGACCTCTATGACAGTCTAGGGCAGTGGTACTCAGACTTTTTTTTAAGGGGTCATATTAAGAAAAACTAAGACCGCCACGGGCCGCACTTACGACACTTGACATAATAATATTTGTAAACTAAAAGTAGGTAGGTAATTCTACGACATTTAAAATTCAGAGTGTCGTGTATCGTCTTGCAAGTCGTTTGTTTATTCGTTCGATACGGTGATAGTGGGCGGAGGTAGTACATAAAAAATATGTACAGAAATTGCCTGACTGATAAAATAATGAAAAATATCATCTAGTTTCATCAGTGACTTTAACTTTTAATAAATTCGTATTATGTATTGCTTTTTTATTTTTGTAACAAACACCCTGAAAATAAGAATTTGGTAACTTGTATCTACTGAAGCCGGCGAGCGCGGGCCACAAAGAATGGGCCCGCGGGCCGCAGTTTGAGTACCCCTGGTCTAGGGTATAATTTCTCTCGGAAAACTTCAAAATATAAAAATTAACGAATATTTAAGTAGAACATTAAAATTTTTTCTCTAGAAACAATTGAACACTGATCCAATTGTTCAGTTTTTGGGTGTCAAAGTCAATCAAAATAAATCATATTTTATCTTACGAGTGTATAAATCTTAGGAGTCAATTTACAGGAACTGTTTGACTGTATTGAAAGAATTTAACCTCCAATTTGCAGCTATAACCTGTGCAAAAATTGTGTACGTAAAACTTTTTAACAATTTTGCATATAGGGGTGGGGGTTGGTCAGAATTGTTCCAAATTCAAATATTTAATTAAATTTATCTTTTGTGCTGTTTACTTTGTTTTGATGTAGGTATGTAAAATTACTACAGTGGATCCTCTGTGTATTGAATCCAGATGGATTGAAAGTTCACATCCATGGAACATATTCTGTGGTCCCATTTTTGATTAATTTGCATCTCAAGACCACGTTCATTGAAAGTCCACATGTAAAATTTTTTTTGTCGGTCCCCTCAGAAACAATGGATAGAGAATCCACTGTATGACTACTTATTAAATTAGTATCTTTTAACTCGTCAGTTAACACAATTTTCACAAAGCATGAGTTGTCTGATAATGTGTTCTGACCTGTATATTCAACTAAGCGTAGTTTAAGCTCCAGCAACCAGCTACTAAGTAACTTTTATTCATTTATAATTCTGTCTCAGTTGTTTTTTTGGTTCTTCTGTCTTTGGTAGTGGTATAAACAGAAAATTGCCACACGTTCATTTTAAAATTTCTGTGCGAGACAAACAATTATTTATTTATGTATTACTATAGTGTATCCTGTCAAACATATTTGGCTGGTCCTTGTCCGTGAAGTCAATAGCAACTTAAGCATCATGCCTGTTCAGCAAATGTAACATTCTTCACATATTGTAATATCTGTGATGTAATTTTTTTTTTTGCAAAATTGACCTAAAAATTAGATGTGTTAAATTATATTTTGACGCCTATACCCTCAACATGGAAAAATGAAGGGGTACTGGTCCATTATCCCTCTAGAGACTAGGGAAACTGAGTCTCCTTAACGAGGATTTACCTTCTTATTTGCGGGGTCCTGTGGTCTGGTTTGGCAGGCAGTTCAATATCTTTGTGAGCCAAGGATGGTGGATGGCTGTCCTTGAGTGGTTCCTGACGGGGATGTATTCCGTGGAAGCCGGATGAGTGGTGTTTAGCGGGAGCTGTCTTACAATGGGAGCACCAATAGGCCGCGTGACGGCTGGCAAGGCTTGTTTCGGGGGTGTGGGCAGCAGAGGCGACAGTGGTTGGGTACATTATATAGCACGTGTCTCTAGATGCTGGGGCGGCAGGCACAGAGTTCCAAGAGTGTGCGGGGATGCACGTGGCCTATTGCAAGATGGCTGCCTCTTCTCGCTCCTGAGTGCGCACCCTGGGGGCATTAGGCTCTGGTTCACCAGATTGTGTAGTCTGGGTGCTTGCGATCTTGTTGGCCTTTTTCAGGCCCGCTCTGTGATAGGCATTTATCTATCACTTTTTTCTATCATCTTTCTATCATTTACTATCATCATATTTATCATTTTCTATGATACAAGGCTATGCAATGCCAGTGATGTTACGTTAAGCCCAGAGGATAAAACAAAAGAAGTATAGAGAATTACGATTGAGTGGATTCAGTGGGTGTCCTGGAGGTGCATGTGCGACCGTAAAGGTGGTTTAAAATTACGTAGCAACGGGGGGGAGGACAGGTTCTGGTGTCGTCCGTCCAGGAAGGAATCTATTCTTCCTGCGGCTGGTGCCTTGGGGTGAACCCCTGCCGGAGTCCTATTAATCAACCGATCGATTGGCGCCACAGAGTGTACTTTACGATGGACGGAGCTTGGGCCTGTAGTGACTTGGGGAGAGGGCCTGGTGATCCCCCTCGGTAGAAGTTGAGTGAGTGGCATGACCAGCTACAGACCTCAACTGCCTCTCTGGGTTGACAGCGTTCCACACATAAGGACCCACAGTGGTCAGTAAGCGGCGTGATCAGTTTGTAGCCTGAGAGTCGTAGTGACATAACGTGTTTGTTCTCCTCAATCCTCAGGAGCCTCATAGAAAGGTTCTCTCTCCCCTTGTCAAGGTGGTGCTAGAAAGCGGCGTGACCAGCTAGCGCTAGACATCAAACATTGACAAGAGGTAGGAGCGCCCTTTAGTGGGGACACCGAGAAGTAGTTGAATGGATATGCAGATATGCATACAGTAGGCAAAGCAGGTAAGGGAGACGAATACTAAATAGAATGATCGGAACAAAAAGAGGTTAACTGGTAGATATGTGTTTTATTCCATCAACAGGAGTTTACAAGATATATAACTCCAACCTATGCCCGCTAATGTCTGATGGACAAGGGACCAAGTTACTGTTTGCCGTAGGGCGGCGACAAGATACAAATAGAAGTTTGGGGCGAGAGCGACCCGGTACAACTACGCCCGGGGTGGACGAGGCACGTGGCCAATACTTGACGCAACAAGAGCTTCTGCCTACTGTGTTGATAATTGAGAAGCACAAGTTCTGACAATAGTAACGTAATACGGCTAAGTTTCACTGTTACTGCTCAAGGCAAGTGGTACGGTAAGCATGACGAGGTAGCAAGAGTTGAAGATAAAGCTCTGAAGAGAATTGCTCGCAAACTGCCCTGTCTGGAGGGCGTGAAAAGGAATAAATACCCTTGAGAGACGTGGTGAGCGAGGGGTGGCTGGAGCAGGCCGCATGGATGGGTAAACCTCCCGTAATGCGCGGCGAACGTAAACGTTCAGTGCCTGCCGGTCAGGGCAAAGCAAGTGATGGTGTGGTTCTACCCACTCAGACTGAAGCACAGCGTCGTGCAGATTGTCGGCCTCTCGGTCAGCAAGGAGTTGACTCGCTTGTTAATAGGAACGGTACAGAGGCGAAGTGAGCAGCAGCGTTCGGTGCTACGGTACACTAGGGGAGCACCAGAGGCTGAGGCTTGGATATGTATCTGACAGCACTCGTGGTGCGTCAATTTATCCAAGTGAACTGTGCATTTGTGTTAATGAATAGAATTTAATTAAGCACAATTTATTTTATTCTTTAATTGGTTCTGTAAAGTGTAGGTGATTACAGCATGCTTGAAGAATGTTGTAATTAGCAGAATATTAAAATTTTCTGCTAACAACTGCAGAATTCTGTAAAGGCATGTGCGTACAAGTGTGCTGATATAATATAGATAGGTATGACTTACGTCAATGTAGTGGCAGAATCATTCATTGTTTTGGGATAATTTTTTAATCGTCTATTGCCTAGTCTTATACCTTGCATATATTATTTATAAATGTTAATATAAGTGATGCAGATGTATGACATTAGCATTGTATATTCAGTATTTCATGTTTTGGTACATAGAGCAATGTATTTTGTTTTGTGTTAATAAAACTGGTTGTGTTTATTTTATGTTAATTACACTTTTCTTAATACAGTATAGCCTAGTCCAGTAACATTAATTGTAAGTAAAACAAGTCCATTTACTTTTGTCACTATTGTGTGTTCAGTCACTTCTCTTATCCACCACCCACCATGGATAACGCTGAACTTTCTGAAGATGCACAAGCAAAAGAACTGCAGATGACTGCTCAAGAGAAGGAGCAGATTTTAGAGTTTGAGTCTTACCTCGCTGCAGCATCCACCAAACAGACCATTACTGAGCAAACCAGCTTATTGCTCACCCAGGTGACAGTCATTTGAACTGCTACAGTCTTTTATTTTGTGCTTGTAGAAGTATTTAGGTTAGCTGGTTCAGGATCATAATGTGGTTCTGGTATTGTGACTTAATTTTATTTTTATCTATATATTTATCTCATTCATTACATATAACTTAAATCCTTATATAAATAAATGGATGTGTGTGTCTGTGTCTTTGTCTTTTTCTGTGTGCATGTGGATGTGCCTACCCTTCTGATTATGTGATAAGTAAGTACATATAGTAATTTGTATTTTACAGTCATTTGGAATGTTAAGTTAGAAATTGAACATTTTTGAGTCGTACAAGTTCATCGATTCAGTTATAACTCAATATTAGGGCTAGTTGGAAGAAGATTCCTCCATTTTATTTTGGGAGAATGCATAGACCTGGTGGGCTGTAAGTGTGTTGTGTTTACACATGCATCCTTCCTCGTTGTTGTGGGATGTACGACCTTCATTGTGCAGGCAGCGTAGATGCAGTGCAGTGTTAAAGACAGGCCATTTGAAGAGTGCATGCCTTGTGTGCCCGGTGCTTTTGCAGTGCTGTGGTTTCAGACAGGACAGTGGAAGGGTGCTTGTCCAGCAAGCTCGGAGAATGGAAGTGTATGTTAATTGTGGACAAAGGAGGACGTGATGGGTGTTGTTCACTGCAAATGGGCACCAGTGATCCCTGGTACCAAAATCCATGGCAGTCTAGTAGAAGTGTATGGTTGAAGCATCACGGGCCACGTCGTTACTCCATGTAGCCTCCATGCAAGTTGCGCACCCCCAAGTAAGAACTATTACACCGCTACATGCCATGATATCTACACCCTATGAGAGTTCAGCTGACCACATGTGCTGCTGCCATCTTTATCCAGATGCCCTACATAGCAGCAGCATGCTCGAGTCTGTCAGACATGTAATTTCCAGTCCTCCTTCCGCCTGCTGATAGAGGTTATGAACATACAGCCCGACCGCACATAGGGGTAGCTTGCTTTCTCTTCCTCAATGCCTCTCCTCCCTCACTTACCCCCGGGTGAACCATATATGAGGGGCTGTTCACCACCTAAACATTTAGCTGTTCTACGGTCGGTATACTGGTCACATTCAGTACTCCTGCTGTACTAGTTAGCTTATCTCCCTTCCAGTATGTTATGCCACTCCATCACCTTTTGCTACAGTACTGTACATGTTGGCTTGTCCATGACAGTCAACTTCCTTACTGTAGGGGTTACCCACACCCCTCATCACCCTCACCCCCTTGGAAACTTATAGTCTGCTTTACAGGCATCCACTAGATAGGCTGGGGTGTGTTTTGTACTTTTGGCTTGCCAATAAACAAGCACATTCAATCTGGTTTACATTCTTTCACTTTACTCATTGTGTTTCTGGGCTTGCAACAAATTTTCTTTTTTTTTTTTACCTGATTCCAAAACTACTCTTCCGAGGACAGGCATGGTCTTTCAATCTCCTCAATTCGGGTTGGATCACTTAGTGGCAAGAACAGGTTGCACATTTTGGGTGATCCTTAGTGGGAGGGCAGAGGTGGCTCTAATAGATACATGAGCTTGTGAATCTTTTAGGGGGTTACAGTGTGTAGCATACAGGCCGCTCTACAGGAACACCATGGAAGGAGCTGCGAGATTGTCTGGGCACTGGCATCGGAGAGAGATTTATTCTCCAGAAAGCCCACCCAGACTTTCCTCACACTAAACCCCACTGTTCTAAGCCTACAAGCCATGCCTTTCCTCACTAGACATCCGCTTAAGCATACTCACTGGTTAAACCTTTGCCTGACCATCTGCTGGGGGGTGGGGGCAGAAAGCAGCCTGGAGAGCCTTTGCTGAAACTGGTCAGCAAAAGATAGGCCCTGAGAATGCCTACTTATAGAGGATGAGGTGGAATTTGACCAACAAACTTCATGAGGTGATTCCTTATACAAACTCAAGTGGTAAATACATATAATTATTTATACAGAAACTGAATATTAAGTGATATAAGCCCTTTAAAACTTTATGTATTTTGCAAAAAATCACTAATAAACTACAATTCTCAGAACATCATTTTATGGTATCAGGATTTTCAACGTTAGAACAAACACTCAGTAACACCTCCCCATAATTAAAATGACAGGGTTGGCTGTTTATAGTTTAAAGGCTGGATGCCTAATATTGGCGCGAACAGGTGCAAAGGGTGCTGAATTTGGCTTTGTGTGCATTTTGTACGAAAATGATGGGTCATGTGCAGTTGCAACACGAGGACTGTTTTTGTTCATTAGTTCACACACCAGCATCAAATGTTCATAATTCTTGATGGTAAAATTTTGCCTGCAAAAAGAGGGTGGCTGCCCATGTTATTTTTATTACAAGGGGAGATATTGTTAGGAGTCTGCTCTTTGGTTGAAGTTACCAATACCATAAAACAATGTTCAAAGAGTTTTAGTTTAATCTCACTTCATTTCTGATTTTTTGCAAACATACAGTTTAAAGTCTTGATTTTTGAGGGTTTGTTTCTCCCTTGATATTTAATTTAGGTAGAAAGTGTCTTATATAGTTTCCATTAGATTTTGTGTAAGGAATCACCAAACAAAGTTTTTGGTTGAATTCCGCCCCACCTTGTATATCAGACTCGGGGAGGATGCAGCAAGAGAGAAGGACACTCTCGTCGGGAGAATGCCATACAGTTGATGCCTCACTTACATGTTTTTACTGGGGTTTTACTGGCCTCTGTGACCTCCCTCCCCCCAGACAGCAAGGAAGCCTGCGCTGCCCACTTGACGGAGTTTGAACTGGGGGCAGGACGTGGTGGTTTGGGCAACTCTACAATGGCCCGTTGTGCACGTGGTAGTGCGGTTGGAGGTGCTGGTATGGTTTGCATTCATGCAGGAGTGAAACTGGGTTCTGTGTCCAGCCATAGAGCTACTCAATCTGCGGCTGAAGGCCATGTGAGTGTGGCTGTTCTCTAGCGTGGTGTAGGCGGCAGTGGAGATATCGCTCATGGTGGGTGCCACAGGAGTGCCAACTGTAGGCTCTTGTTACCACTAGGTGCGCTGGCTGGAGTCCCTCTCTGCCGGGCAGCTTTCTCCCATTTACAGGTGTGAACCCTGGCGGCACCCTGACCTTCCCCGACCAGACCGGCAACTATGGCTAGCCTCTGCTTGGCCGCCTTATCTCGCCCAGCCCTGTGGCGAGGCATAGGAGGTAGTTTAGTAAAAATGGAGATAGCGGATGTACCGTAAGGGCAGGCACGACTTGAAGGAAACTGGTATAGGCAGGTGGGACTGTTGGGTAGGCCTGTCTACTGGCTTCCAGCAAGTAACTTAGCAGGTGGAAGTCGCCGGCAGACCTAAGTTCTTGTCTGTAGGTAACAGTATCAGGTTAGGGCGTCCGCACCTGTGTTAAGCAAGAAGGCGGGAAGTCGCCATAGATCCACGCAACACATAAAGTCGGGTTCCTTGTCGGGTCTGCTGTTGGTCCTCCTACGAGTGGATTAGCTGGGCGGGAAATCACCGGCAGACCTAAGCACTCACAGAAAGGTGCAGTAGTCGAGAGAACCACCACACCGAAGAGATGGAGGTTCTAAATGGATGGGGTTAGGAATTGGTTGTCGGCACATGCCTGTCCCTGCAAGGGTGTAAGCGGATTGTTGGAGGAAAACAAGAAATAGCAGGAGGCAGGGTGCTGAAACAAAGTGGCTGAGAGTGTTAACTCAACCCGCTTGGTTTATGCCTGTTTATTGTCAGAACAAGAAACACACATAACCCAGCCTGTACCCTGACTGGGGCCTCAAGGGTCGACCTAGGATGCCAACCAAGGAGTAGTTCCTTGTCATGGTAGACGCGGAGGCGCGAGGCCAACCTCAAGCTTGCGGTAACTCTGACTTGTTACAGCGTAAGACGTGGCTAGCGTAGTAGCCGTGAAGTGCGGGAGGGTTCATGAGCTGCGAGGTGGCTGTTGATCTAGTCTGTAGACATATACTGGCTGGTAACAAGAGAAGCTTGTGGTGTGAGTACACTGACAGGCAGCGAATTCGTCTAGCAACTTGTTGTCTGCGTCAGAGTGTGTCCGGGCAGTTTGACGTTCTGCAAGAGAGCTGTGCAAGTCAGCCTCGAACTAAGGACTGCGAGCCCTGTTTATAACAGATACACAGGGCCAGCAGGTGGAAGGGGGGTAGCCGCATGGAAGAGAGGAGAGAAGCGGCAGAGGGCAGCGAGCGGCTTGCTTCTTCTTAGCTGCCAGGGCTGGAGGGGTAAGCAGGCCCTCTGCATTGAGCGGGTTGCGGGCTGACAGGAGGCAGGCGCTTCACTTCTGTAACCTCGGGTAATGCGATTTTTATTTGTGGCGTGTGGCGACTACGTCTCTTCTTGGAGGGGGCTGGCGTCTGTGGCGGAGGCTAGAGTAGATTATGATGTCACCCATGGCGTGTCACAGTAGTCGCCAGTTTAGACCAGGAATAACTGCAGGGTATATGCTGGGGTGCATCTTAATGCCTAGTGCCATCTCTCCCCTACCTCCTACCCCACCTAAACCAAGGCTACGTGTTCCTCGTCTGACCACCCTGACTCATATGACCAGACAGCTCCAATTTCGCCTGTCCAACCAGAATTTGGCATCATTTGTACCAGTATTAGGTCTACCATAAAACCAGCAGCTCCTAAGGCCACCCGGCAGGTGATTAACCTCTCTAGCAAGACAGGCCAACCTTTGACCTGTAAACTTTCAAGTATCCCCATTAATAGGGCTCATGCTTCCTGACCCTAGTGACTAGAGGGGGGGAAGGACCTAAAGTCTGCACCCATCACACCCCGAATGGGTGAGGCATCATAATCCTGATGTCATCCCAGTGCAAGTGGTGCAGCGATGAAACTAACGATTGAGATGGGCGTACAAGTGTGTTGGATGATGCAAGACCTATATGCCCAGCAACAACTATGGGAGAGTGAGTGAGTGAGTGATTGAGTGAGTGACCGATNATTGAGTGAGTGAGTCATTGAGTGATTGATTGTGTAAGTGTGTGATTGAGTGATTGCTTGTGTGATTGATTGTGTGAGTGAGTGATTGAGTGATTGATTGTGTGAGTGAGTGAGTGAGGAGCAGCCTCAATGAGACAGGCATGTGACGGTGGATCGTGTCACCATTGAAGCTGTTATTGGCCATGTATTGACCATGTGTCAGACCACAGAATCATCCATGACATACTGCAGTACTACCTGATCACAAGTCACAAAGAATGGGAACAAGTTTTCAACATCTCTTGTGCTACAAAATAAAGGGAAATGTGTTTCTTTACTGAATTGTGACTGGAAATGAGAGCTGGTTCCAAAATTTTATCCCGAGTCTATGGCTGCCTCCATGGCATGAAAACATATGACATAGCTCGTCTGAAAGAAGTTCAAGACAATCTCTTAAGTATGTTGACACCCTTCCTAATGGGAGTTACTTGCGTCGGCTGGCGTCGGAGCCTTTTCCCCACAGACGGCTGGGAAGCAGGCATCATCAACGTAACGAGGTTTTTACTAGAAGTGTGACTGTCTGTCTTGGGCAGTTCTATAATAGTCCGTTGAACTTGCAGAGGTGTACTGGGATGTGCAGGCCCTAGTTTGAGTACGAGTAGGGGTGTATGTTGATGTTTTATCTAGTCGGCGGACTACTCGATTTGCGGCTGAAGGCCATTTGTCAGTTTCTGGCTTCTTTGGTGGTGAGGGAGGTACTGGTGAAATGGCTCATGGGACGTGCCACCAGAGGTCGAAATGCAGGCTGCGACTTCCATTGGTTGAGCTGGTTGCAGTTTCCTTCTGCTCAGCTGCTTCTTCACGTTTCCAGAAATACAACAACCTGCACCCTGTTCCCCTACCAGGCCTCCAATCAGGGCCGTCTTATCTCGCCCAGCCCTGTGGCGTGGCATACGGGGTAATAGAGTAGAGATGAAGACAGTGGGTGTTCCGTAGAGGTGGGCACAACCTGAAAGGAAGTGGGTGTAGGCAGGTGGGTGTCAGTGGAAGGCCTGGCTACTGGCCCATAGCAAGTGACTTGGCTGAGCGGGAATTCTCCAGCAGGCCCAAACACTCACAGAACGGTGCAAATTCAGCTTTCCCGGAATTAGTTGCGACAAAGAAACTTTGGTTCTGTCATTGATGTTGTGGTATCATCTGGCGGTACATCACGAGGTATACTAGTCATAAATGGGCTGAGATTATGGTAGTGGAGGGTTGTGGCAGTGTTTTTGTTGCTACTCTGCAAAATATTGCTCACTATTGTAAAACTCTACAGCATTGGCACCAGTTTCGAGGGTAGTGCCCATCATAGGCTGGTAAGATGTTTTAGAGCTATTTTTGTGGCCCATGTAGCTTACTTCTTGTAGCCCATGTAGCTCACTTCTTGTTGGGTGTGGATTATGGAGAGGATAAGGAGGTTAATTTCAGATGTTTTGATTGAATGCTGATGAACACGCCAAGTGTGTTCACAAGCATTGCAGATGGTGGTGGGATTGTGAGAATTGCAAGCTGAAATGGAAATTTCACACTTTTTTGCTGGTATTTGTCTAAGAATTCCTGTTAGTCCTGTACATAGTGTGTTTGAAACTCCTGCCATTGACAGTGTCACTGCCTGGTGGGCACAAAATTAACTGTTATGGCAACTATGGCACAATCTTGAGTTGTTATTTTCATGGCATTGTGTGTGCTGTGTTCTGCGCTGTCTGTCGGGTCAACGCAAAATGATGGATGAAATTGCAATCAGTCCTTTATGTTTCTGTGCAGAACAATTCTGTGTATCGGAGGTAAAGAACAGAGTGTCATAAATAGGGAACTTCACAGGAGTGCTTTTTGCCATCTTACCATGATGGCACTTAGTGCCCTTTTGTACAAACTAAATCACTTATTATTCATTGTAGGAAATAGTGCTTTGCACCTCAGAAAAGAGCTTACAAAATACAATCAAACAATGTCAAAACCTCAGTTTTGTAAAATGTACGTAATGCACTTTACCTGTAACGCACATAATTATGCTAATAAAATGTTGTTTGAATCCATCCATTTCTTCTTAGTGTGCATATTTTAATGAATATGAGTGTACATCTTATTAACTTATTTACCATCATTAATCACTCAGAGTTCAGATGTCTATTTATGATTTTAGTTTCAGTGCTTTAAGATACTTCCAACTTCAGTGTGTGTGCATTCTGCATTCTGGTTTTAGCTTGTGACATAGTGTGTGCATTCTATACTCAGGTTTTAGCTTGTGACATATCTTTATGAGATAATACAATCAAATTTGAGCCAGGGACTATTGATACAAATGTTACTAACTGAGTTGTGTTAGGAATACATTAATTTTAGCTATAGGTATACTGTTGTACCATTGTGATTAATATGCTTTAGTGCCTTCCAGTAAGTAGGTAAATTACAGAAAACCTTTCGCGTGTACAGCTTATCACACTAGATCCATTGGGACCTCCACGGAAGCCTCCACAGTCTGTACTTGACCAACTGAAGGCCTTAAATGCATCCCACCGCATGGGTCATCTTCTTTGCCGCAGTAGGCATCCAGATTTCTTGCTTGACATTATTCAGCGACAGGGAACATCACAGTCCATGCCATGGCTTGCTGATTTAGTTGAAAACTCTGAAGGAGAGTTTAGGTAAGTAAACTAATCGCTCATACTGTAATTTCCCTTTTTTTTCCTTTCATAGTCTGTGGAAGGTAACAGGTATTTTTTTGTACTGAGACTACTGTAAATTATAACTAGCAAATCAAAAGCAATATATATGGTGATGTATTAGGTTGACGGGACAGATGTCTAGAACAAGGTGAGCCAAAAGTACTTGATTCTGTTTTGATATACAGTGCCTGTTTGCTCATATTTTTTAATAAATGTGGAAAATGATTCCCTTATGCCTTTAGACCAACCTGTTTTTTTTTTTCTAGTTTCCTAAGCCATGTAACAGGTGAGACACAAACATTTTTGTGAAAATGTTTAATGGTTCCTTCATTTTAAGGTACTGTAAAGATGGCATTATATATAGAGTCTGCCTATAATTTGCATAGATTATAATCAGGGTTTATGGGATGAAGCAGATGGGGTGACCTTGTGCCCTTTGAAATCAATCCAGTATGACACACTTTGTCCAGTAGTGTCTTAGACGAAGCTGTGTATGCAGTTACACTACAATGCAGAAATTAGCTATAGATAATAATTTTTTATATTTGATTAAAAGTCAGTTGAAAAAGTATTAAATTATTTAACAAGGAAATATTTTCAGTACAGGGTCTTATTAAAGAATATGGAGTGTATTTCGGTTTTTAAGAAATTATAAACTACATACAAACTTCTAATTATGAAGTGTTTTCCCAGATATCTGTAATATGTATGTCAGAATATTCGCTCTGATTGTAAAGACTTACTGTGAGTAAGTCTGTGTATTATCTACAACATTCAGAATTAAAAAATATAAATTAATTAATTAAACTAAAAAAACATTTAAAAACTGTGGATTGCTGATACTTGTTTTCCAAAAGAGTTTGAGCTTTGTATAAATGTCCTGTATGTTTCCTTGACCAGTGCCCATTGCGTGCTTGTATAATTATACATTATACATAATCTATAATTTCCTGATGTCCTGTATTAAAATAAATTACAAAAGTTTGGAAATTGTTCTTGTTCTTGTTCTTGTGTGTGTTACACCTGTTCTTAATATTTACCATGTGCAGTACAGTGGAACCTCTTCGTATTGAACTCTGATGGATTGAAATCCCACATCCATGGAACATATTCTGTGGTGTCATTTTTGATTTATCTGCATTTCAAGATCACATTCATTGAAAGTCCATATGTATTGAAATATTTTGTCAGTCCCCTGAGAAACGTTGGATAAAGAATCCAGTGTATATGTATATGCCGTGAATACACCTACTCTGTTAAAATGTACACCTCATATACAAAAGAAGCCATTTTTACAGTAAGAGTTTAAGATTGGCGTTATTCAAACAAATTGTGATTGACATTACCTGACAAATGAAGTCAAAGTTGCTTTAATATTAGGGATTTTCCTCTTATGACAGTGAGAATAATCAAGGAAGAATCTCCTTAACTTTAATTTTAAAGTTCCAAACTATTCCAAAACGATTTGCAAAAATTCCATAAATATTTACAAAAGTTAATAGTGTTAACATTAAATGTAATCATACAAATTGCTTTCCACTTGGACTTTGTGACATTTTTTTTACTTATCCCTTGCCCCTTAATTCTGCTGGCCATTGATGTAGCAACTTAAGTAGATAGGTTTCATTCACCAGTGTTAGTCTTCACTCAGGGCCATTATTTGAGACAGAATGGCCTACTTCTGCTTGTTCCGGTGGGAAGTCCATGGTAAATGGTGCACACCACAGGATGTAGCCTCAGGAAATCTGCAGCTAGGCATTCAGTGGCATTGGCAGGAATGGTGAGATGCAGTTGGGCAGCAGGGTCCTCCTAACTTTGTAGAGTGAGTGTCAATGTCTTTGGGATGATGGGAAGTAGTGCTTCAGAGCTTAGTAAATACCAGGCAAAGTGCTATGTGTAGGTCCTCCCATTGAGATGGAATGTTGGAGGGGAAAAAAGGGAGGGTGGTGTGCTCTCAGCAAAGACCAACATTATCTGTTCATGGGTGGTTGAGTGGTTTATTTTGGTGTCAAATTTCAGTCAAATCTTGCGCATGCCTGGAAAAAAAATGTGTTAAAAAATTTTTTTCATTAAATATTTATGTAGTAAAAATCACAATCACACCTCCCCTAGTCCTTGTTTGAACACCATAATGAATGAGTTCAAGCAAATATGGCTTGAATTTTCAGGAGAATATATATTGTACACATATTAGGTGCATAATAAGCTGCTTAAAGGAAAATTATAATCAGTTGGTAGAGGTGTAAGACTACATACTTTCATTCAGACAAAATTATAGCGATAAAAGGATACTGGTTTTTATATATTTGTTGTTAGATGTTGCAGAATTGTGGTGTTTAGGCACAATGTAGCAGAGGTAACAGCAGAACATGTTGGTAGGGATAGTATAATACATGCAGATGTGGGCGGAGATGACAGAACTCCAGCGTTTAGACATTCAGTGGTGGACGTGACAGAGCACCAGAATTAAAACGCACAGTGAGAGACATGATAAGACACCAGAACGTAGACAAGTTGTGGTGTTGATTACCGAGAGTGGTGGTATTTATACATGCTATGGCAGGAGTAGTAAAGTACTTGTTTTAGACACATATGTTGGGGATAGTAGTGTGCTGGCACTTGGGTTAGTGGTGGTACATTGGGTGACGTTCAGACTGTTTTGTTGAGTAGTATAGCGGAACTTATAAGAATGTGCAGGTACTAGAAAAACAAATTATTTTCACAGGCTGTCCTTATCCACCTCCATATTGACAGGTAGAGGTTTTCACAAGTTTAAATATTATTGTATTCCCAAATGTTTAGTGTAGTTTTGTTTCTATAATTGCTCTGTTTTTTTTTTTAAATAGGGGTATGTTTATTTTAGTGTACAAGTATATATACGTTGTATAGCTATAATTTCTCTTTTAAGGTTTTCCCTTACAGAACCTCAGTTTAAACTTTAAAAAAATTCAGGACAATAAAGTATGAATATAGTGAAACATTTTTTAAATACAACCTCAAGAGACCTGAATTTTTGCAGTTTGTATGTAATAATGAGATTGTAATTACGGTAACAGGTTTTTGCGATAACTGTAAAAGATCTCAAAAAATATCTTTGTGATTCAGCATACTGGAAAATAAGGCATTCTTATCACCAGCATGACTTATTTTTACCAATGGACTTGTCATTACAATGTAATACAAATTAACAAATATATTTTATAAAGCTTACAAATTAACAAATATATTTTATAAAGCTTACAAATTAACATTAAATTCCCTTTCTTACTCAAAGGGGAATGGAAAAACTTTGTATTGATGAGAATTTTGTTGTAAAGAAGGTCTTTATCAACGAGGTTTCACTGTAATATAATCAAATTCATTATGTTGTTAGGTGACATGACAAACAGCTGTAGTAATTGCAATAATTAGTGAACGACTCTCCTGATGGGGTGGGGTTTGTGCTATTCTAGCCACCTGCCAGTGCAGTGCCTGTGCGAGTTCCTCCTCAGCTCGTCAGAGAAGCAGAACAAACACCAGCAGCTATTGGCCCACCTTCAGAAGGTGCTGGTGGACTCCAGCCAGGACCCACAGGTGGCTTGTGAAGTACTGGAGTACTTCCTGCGACGCTTGAGCTCCCCACAGATCGCCAGCAGGCTGCAGGCCATTAAGGTACCTCTCTTCATGAGCATAACTATAACTTCGTGAAAGGATGGGTTTAGGGGTGTGCAAACATCAGTTTATGAATCGAGTTTGAGTCGAACACCTCTTAAATGATCAAATTTTTAGTCAAGTCGAGTCGAGTTATGTTTTCAAGTTGTGCGCCTTGTGTTATGCTGCCACTTTGCTCACTAAATAATAAATATCACTGCATAACAAATATCAACATATGATGCAGACTGGCCATCTTCCTTGCTTTGTTTTGTTAGCAACCATTTGTATACAAAAATTTTGGGTGCAAATATTTATATATTAAAAAAAATAATTAAGAAAATAAGTAAACATTTAAACATTAAACATCAGTAAAATAATGTTTTGGAATACTAGGCACAAAATTACCACAGAAGTAATTTGGAAGACGAGTTATGTGAAAAATCTTGTGTTTCTAAAAACTAGTAGTCACATTATGTCTGCTGTGAAATTTTATTAATACAAAGACGGACTATTTGTCCCATGATGGAACACCGAAGAGGGACCAAATTCCCTTCAAAATATGGCGCTCTGCACAGACATGTACCTAAGTGGCTATTTTGATTCGGGCTTCTGTTCCCATCAGTGGAACTGGTGAATGTTCCCCTCTGTTGAGCAGTTTCCTCTCTCTTTCACGTCTATACTTGGCTGACAACCTGTTCACAACCTTCCAACACTCCAATCAGGGCTAATCCCTGTTTGGCTGCTTTATCTTACCCAGCTGTGTGGTGAGGCATACGGAGAGGTGAACAGTGGGTGTACTGTAGGGGTAGGCACGGCCTGAGAGGAAGTATGGGTAGGCAGATGTGATGTTGCTGGTAGACCCAAACACTTGACTGAAGATATCAATAGCAGTATAGGGGCGACCAAACTTTGTCACTCAGGAAGGTGGGACGTTGTCATAGATCCAAGCATCATGAAGAGACAGAGCTCCCTAACAGAGGTGTGTGTATTGGTCTCCTGCAAGTAACTTGGTAGCCGGGATGTCACTAGCAGACCCAAGCACTTACAGAAGGTGACAATAGCCAAGGGAAGGTCACCACTCTTGTGTTGCTCAGGAAGGCAGGACGTTGCCATAGATTCAAATATCATGTAGAGATGGTTCCCCCTGAAGTTGAGGTATGAACAGAGGTTGCGGCTCGTTGCTGCTCCTGCTGGAATGTTGGAGGTTCCGTGGACGAAACAGGAGATAGTGGGAGCAGGTGGAGAAAGAATAGCTAGTTGCGAGTGATAATTCAGCCAATTGGTTTTTGTGTTTATTTGCTGGAACAGCAAACGCACATAACCAGCCTGCACCCTGACTAGAACCTGAATGGCCGATCCTAGGATGCCGATCAGATGAGGTCTAGTCCCAGAAGACGTGGAGGTGCGGGGGTCGATGGTCACAATAGTCTTACGGTACTTGGACTCGTGAGCTCTAGGTGCGTGGCTACTGGGTATCTGAGAAGGCATGGAAGGCTTCTGTGAGCTTGCGGGCAGCGTGACAATCTTGACTGAACAATGAGAATCAGCTAGTGGTAAGCGAAGGCTTGATGTGTTAGTATGCGGTCGGGCAGAATGACACCCTACGACCCTGCTGACTCTCACAGTCAGCATCGAATTGTGGACTGTGTGCTCCTTATATCCCTGAGACACTGGGGGGTTATGAGTAACAGAGTTCGCAGAGAGAGAGAGAGGCGGTGGAGAAGTGGTGGAGATGGCACAAGGCGACCGAAGCTGGCCGCTCATTTCCGTTCCGCAGCCAAAGGCCAATGGGGTAGACACACACACTCTGTGATGCAAAGCAGCTTGCGGAACATCAGGAGGTATAAGCTGTCCCGAGTCAACCCTGGGCTTCCTGGGCAACGTTGGCTTAACATCTATTCTTAGGAGGAGGCCATGGCTGTGGCGAGGCTAGAATGTGTAATGACGATGCCCATGGCGCATCAAGTGAAAAATACTATTGTATATATTTTGTCACTTAGATGGTTGTGCTAGCATTATGTGGATGGAAGTCATTGTAGGAACTACTGGCATTAATGTGCATTTTGCGTGAATACATAAGTGCAGAAATGGCCCTGTGTTTTTCATGAAAATAGATTTCTTTAAAAAATTGTCTTGCGGAAGGGAGCACTTCTGAAACTTCACGTGGCAGTTTGTCTGTATGCCAACTACAGTATGTACTTACATAACACTTAAAAATATAGTAGTGTGTGAGATGTGGAACAGAGTGCAGTATAATTTTTTTTTCTAGGGATTGAAGATGATTTTGTCATCTGTTGTGACCGAAGATGAACCAATGGATGTGGACTCTGCGGAGGTCACTGACAAGTAAGTACAGTATCTGTCTAATGTTGGGCATGGAAGGTTTTAAAATTCCTTCTCAAAATGAAAAGAATGCATATATTTTGTGTTCTTTTGTTGACAATATTATCTAAGTATTGCTACACGTATTTCAAACAATACTGTATTTATTCTCAGTATTTAAAATCTTACAGTAAACTCTCGATTCTAAGACTTTTCGTGGTTCTTAGGAAAAGGGTCGTTATTTCAAAGAGGTTGTTATTGAAAGAACTTTTTCAAATAAATGGGTTTTATGGTTTCCCAAAAAAGGGTTTTTATTTCAAGAGGATCTCTATATCAGGGAGTTTTATAAAGGAGAGTTGACTGTGTTTTGTCATCAATTTAAGTATACCATGAAGATGTTTTTGTGATGATCCCATGTTCCTAGTGCAGTATAGCATAAAAGTTAATGAGTTTCCATGTAAATAAAAAACTGGTAATTTTTTCATAAACTTTTTTATTTAATGAAACTCTTGCTACTTTTTCTTTGCTACTCATTGCTACNCAAAAAAGGGTTTTTATTTCAAGAGGATCTCTATATCAGGGAGTTTTATAAAGGAGAGTTGACTGTGTTTTGTCATCGATTTAAGTATACCATGAAGATGTTTTTGTGATCATCCCATGTTCCTAGTGCAGTATAGCATAAAAGTTAATGAGTTTCCATGTAAATAAAAAACTGGTAATTTTTTCATAAACTTTTTTATTTAATGAAACTCTTGCTACTTTTTCTTTGCTACTCATTGCTAATTTTACCCTTCTATTGTATGTTTGTCATTGCAAAACCAAATGTTTTGCAGTAATCATTTATGCACAATTGTAGTAGTTTTCATGTTGGCTTTGAAGTCATTACATATGGATGTTGCCTGGTGTCGACTATCGTGTTCTCCTAGCTCATGTAGCATATCATCGGTGCAGGTACATACAGTCTCATGCATGAAGTATAGTGTAAAAGGACACTCAAGAATGTTAGCTGTGAGAATCAAATGCAACCTCTCTGCCAGCCACATGGGTTTAGACAACAATGCGACCCTTTCACTTTCACCTTTTTGCTTTGACTCCTGCCACAATGCCCGTTCATGCACGAAGCAAACCAGAGATCAATGAAGCCAAATGAAACGTTCATTTCCTCATTCCATGAAACATCCACCCTATCTCTCACCAAATAGGGACTAGTGGGATAACTTCAAACCAAGTCACTTGACGAGTATTAGCAATTTCACCTCTTGAAGAACTCCTTAACAGCAGAAAATGAATTCTGTTGAGTTGAAAAATCATTGCATCAAAAATCATAGCATCATAAGATGCTCATATGCCCAGTATTACCTTGAAAAGTAATTCATGACATTTCATTCTCTTATCTAGCATCGCCACAGCCGCGGCCCCCTCCTAAGAAAAGTAGTTACGCCGTACATGACACAGCACGCCTCAAAGCCCACGGTTGGCTNCACAGCCGCGGCCCCCTCCTAAGAAAAGTAGTTACGCCGTACATGACACAGCACGCCTCAAAGCCCACGGTTGGCTTGCCCAGCTGTTGCCACCTGTTGCGCCGCTACCCGCTTCGCATCACGTCGCCGCTCTACCCCTCCAGCCTTTGGCTGCGAGAGGAGAACTCACCGCCAGCTTTGGCCATCTCCGCTAGCTCACTGACTGCGCTCTCTCTACGTCTCTTCTTTCTGCGTTTTCTCTCTCACCCCACCCCGCAACCCACGCGTTGGCCGTGTGCGCCACATATAAATAGGACACATAGTCCTCAGTTTGAGGCTGTCTCACGCTGTCTCGCATCAGTCATCCGCAGAACGNAGCCAGCCATCCCATGAGTTCCTGACGCCCGGAGGCATCACCTCACCCTTACTGACTTCGTGCCGTGCCGGCGACCGACACGACCGACTCTTGTTTAAGCGACCAGTACGAGGCAGTCGCCCAATAGTAAAGACGCCTCCCCAGTAGAGTCCGTATAGAACCTGCGCTCCTGACTAGCGCAGAACAAAAACCTACTTGACGTGGCGTCCCATTCCCTGGCCGTCACGCGTCAACCTTTTGAACCAAGTGTCATGCTGTCACATGTATACCACTGTAACATTTATATGTAGTCAGCATTTTTTTTTTTTTTTACCTGAGCCAATATTGTGAAGCAAGATATAGACTTTTACCTCAAGCCAAAACAATTTAATGCCTCCATCTTAACCAGTCTTTTGTTGTATTTGGAATTGTACCAGCCAAATTTCGTAACCTATAGCAGCTTGTATTTTCAATGTGAGTAGGGTTTGACAACCATATAAGTACTTTTCTCACTGCACACATTTCCAGTAATTTAATTATTGCACCAGAACTTGAATTGCATACACGCACCATGAGAAAATTTAGTAAATTCCACAGTGAAGTTTGTTACTCTCTTAAGTCTAGGATTCATTGTAATTGTAACCTTGTATACTTTTCTTTTTCACCAGCTTTGCAACAGTCTGTGAAAATAACTTTGCAACTGTATATTTTATTTCAAGAATAACCTGGGATAAAATAATTGTGTGTATCCAGACCTTCAGCCTTGTACTACAGTCCCGCGGCCGAGGGTACAGAAGAGGATCCATCAGATCCTCCACACTAAGCGCAAACTGTTTGATCATGTTGACCATTTTAACTTCAGTACGCTTTTCCTTATACCAGTTACACAGGTTAAGCGTGATGAGAACACTTGACTTATATAGATAGAGATAGATAGCACCACCATACCAGACGCCTATGAGAGAGTCCAGTCGCCTTTGAGAGGATGCTCGTCCTCCGTGCCTGTGGCTCCGGCTAACGGAAGGGGTCTTGATGTGCCGCGGCCATCTTCATTACCCAATTTAGCCTCGCCACAGCCGCACACAACACAGCTTGCCTTGAAGTCCATTGTTGGCTTGGTCCAGCTAATGCATCCTGCTTCGCATCACAGCGTGGCCTCTCTACCCCTTCGGCCACGAGAGGGGAATAGAGCGCCACCTTCGGCCATCTTCTGCTCCTTCTGTCATATCCACTGCCTTCTCTCTCCGTGACCTCTCTGCTACCCCCACACTCCCTGCGCTGGCCCTGTGCTCCGGGTACATATAGAGCTCGCAGCCCACAGTTTGAGGCGGTCTCATGCCGCTTAGTTGTAGGGCGTTACTCTGCCCAAATGCGTACTGACGTCTTCAACCACTGCTGTCTCGCACCACTCAGTTGTAGTCTGTTACTCTACCCGAACACAAACCTACTTCTTCAGTTATCGCTACCACTAGTTGATCATCGTCATCAGTCTAGACCGCCAAGCTGCCCGTCAGCTCACCAAAGCCTTCTGTGCTTCTCGGCTACCTAGTAACTCCGCCATTAACGTTAGAGTAATTTGGCATCCTAGGATCGGACCTTCAGGCCCTAGTCAGGGTACAGGCTGGTTTATGTGTGTTTAATGAGCAATTAATAAACAGTCATAAATTTGACTTGGTTGAGTTGTTTCTTCCAGCACTGGATGCTCGGGCAGCATGACGTTCTGCGTAGGGGAGACGTGATGTCTGGTGGCTCTCGTGCAGAGTAACAGCGTGCTACTGAACTGGCGCAAGACAGCCTTGAAATGAGGACTGCAGGTCCTATTTATACTGGGTGCACAGGGCCAGCGCAGTGGTTGCAGTTTGTGGTGAGAGAGAAGTGAAGGAAAGAAGATAGTAAAATAGAGCGGGGGCTACTTCCTCTCACATACCATGCGCTGGAGGGGTAAGAGAGCGGCGACAGGATGTGCAGCGCAGCAGGCAGCAATAGCTGGACAAGCCATACCTGGCGTGATGGCGTCCTGTGGCATGTACGGCGTAACGGCTCTTCTTAGGAGTGGGTTGCGACTGTGGCAAGGCTAGATGAGAAAATGGCGTTGCTTACCACGCCATCACCATGATGGCATGGTAAGCTCCTGGATCTCACTCGCTCTGTTCACGACAAATGTTAATTTGGTGAGGAGAAGTGTTCACCCAAAAAAGCAACTGTTTTCGATATCCATGCACTTAAAGATGACAAGGTGATGACAGGGGTGAACAACTTTACCACATGATGATCCACACGTGCCAACAACAAAGCCCCACAAAACATCTGTAGGTGTGGTGAGGCATAAATTAACCACTGCAGCATACCCAATCTCTGAGCTATCAGAGAAGCCATTAATTTCATACAAGGAACTGGCTGTATCAATAACTAGTCTGGTAACAGCAACTGATGCTAGCTGAGTTCGCTCACTGTTCACTTTTGGATTGGCTCCACTTCTCAACATTATTACAAGAAGGCTCCACATTACATTAAGGTTCTCCTGCCAGAGAGTCTGAATGAGGTGATTCGAAAACATGGCCAGAGGAGAGGGCCACCCAATAAGATCAAAAATCCTTGCCACCTCTGACAAGATTGTTTCTCTTGGTGGTCACCTTGCAACAAGGCTGTATCTTGTACGAGGAGCAATCAACACTGAAATTCCACTGCAGCTGTAACACCTTTACAACATGACTGTCTTGATCCAGCAACAGGACTTCTGGGGCCTTAACTTCTTCCACTGGGAGCCAGTCAAGCAAGGCAGGATGTATGCTGTCAAACTTTTGCAGCTTAAAACCACCAATGACATGCAATGAAATCAACTCCCTTTGCAGGACCAATGCAGACTT
This sequence comes from Clitarchus hookeri, assembly GCA_002778355.1. Lineage (NCBI taxonomy): Eukaryota > Metazoa > Arthropoda > Insecta > Phasmatodea > Phasmatidae > Clitarchus > Clitarchus hookeri. The sequence continues at coordinate 5,303 of NQII01001943.1, read as the reverse complement.
AACAGAATTAGAGCCAGTGACCACACACATCATCAACTTATACGTATGACTTCAGCACATTTGCAGCATCAGAAAATTGCTCCTTCTCATCCTCAATCAGCTGCTGCAAGGTGCGAAGTGTGATAAGTATGGAGCAGAGTAGACACCATTGGTCACTGTCTTTAAACGATAAGCCTTCACCAGGCCACTGTCATCAAAGTGCCTAACAGTACGCTGAAGATCCTGATGGCTAGGACATACTGCTATCTGCCTATACATTTGCTTAATACCAGCCATAAAGACAACTACATGCAGCCTGTGACTTTCAACAAAACATCAATGATGTTGCGTTGCAACGTAGGTACAGTTAGGAGCATATCATTAAGAGACACACCTGTTAAGTTCTTTGAAGATGTGTTAAACGCAACTAGAAATTTTGTTGTTGTCCTCCCTGGTTTGATGACACAAGGGTGTGGAATATGATAGGTTGGTGAGGACGACAATTCTGAAATGGGCACCTTCTCCATATGCCCCTGTGCAAGGTTGTCCCTCATGGAGTCAGAATACATCTGTTTCAGTGGTGGGTCCCCCGAAGCTTGGGTCGAGAAGAAGCAACCGGTTGACCTCTTGTGGCCAAGATGCACTCAGCTCCGGCATCAACGAGCGAAAGGGCAGACACACTATATACCTCCTAGTTCCATCATGCCTATGGGTGTCAACAAACAAGTCCTCACAATGAACTTCTTTGACAGATTTGTGTTTGGCTAGTGGAACTCTACATCCTCCCAAGACCGCCACAGGACATCTTCCAGCTCAACTTGAACAATGAAATACAATAGAATGCTAAAGATACAGCATGAGGTTCAGCTTCTACTCTGCCTATTAAGAGTCATTGATTTTAGCTCCAATTAGGAACAGAGGAACAAGGTCTGCATTCATGAATAAAATACAGTTCGAGAGACGTTGAAAACAGGATCAACAAGCTTCAAATGGGCAATTGAACACTTGAGAACTCACTGGTTTTATGAGGAAGAACAAACATGCTGAGAGTAACCTGCATGTCGGGAGTTCCACAAGGGGTTACTACAATGGACACAAATAACTTGGCCTCATTGACAATTGCATTCGACAATTCATGGATGGGAAGATGTGGATTCTTTTGAGCCAAGCCCTTGACAGCAGTGTGCAGACACCGAATGCGTACGTTCGCAGTGCATCTGGGGAGGTTTCCCCCTCCATGCGGCCTGCTCCAACCACCCCTCGCTCGCCACGTCTCTCGAGTGTATTTATTCCTTTGCACTGCCTCCAGACAGGGCATTTCACGAGCAGTTTTCTGTGAAGCTTTATCTGCCACTTTCGCTACTTCGCCACACTTNTAGCCGTATTACGTTACTATTGACAGAACTTGTGTTTCTCAACACAGTAGGCAGAAACTCTTGCCGTGGAGCCTTCACCTTGCTGCGAGCGTTGACCACGTGCATCGTCCGTGCCGGGCGTAGTTGTACCAAGGTTGCTCCCACCCTGAACATCCATTTGTATCTCGTCACTGCCCTGTGGAAAACACCTTGGCAAACTTGGTCCCTTGTCCATCAGATGTTGGTGGGCACAGGTCAGAGATATATGTCTTGTAAACTCCTGTTGACGGAATAAAACATATATCGACCAGTTAACCTCTTTTTGGTCTGATCATTCTCTTTAGCATTCGTCTACCTTACCTGCTTTGTCTTCTGTGTGCATAGTCACTCAACTACTTCTCGGTGCATGCACAATCACCTCGATAGAGTTTCGAGCCAAAGTCCCCACTGAAGGGCTTTCCCACCTCTTGTCAATGTTTGGTGTCTAGTGTAAGTTGATTACACCGCTCTCTAGCGCCACCTTGGCAAGAGGAGAGAGAACATTTCTCTGAGGCTCCTGAGGCTTGAGGAGAATAAACACGTTAAGTTATTACGACTCTCAGGCTACAAACTGGTCACGCCGCATACCGAAAGCCGTAGGGACCTTATGTTGGGAACGCTGTGAACCCAGAGAGACATTTGAGATCTGTAGCTGGTCATGCCACTCACTCAACTTCTCACCGAGGGGGATCAGGAGACCCTCTCCCCATGTTTCTATAGACCCGAGCACCGTACATCGTGAAGCGCACTCTGCTGTGCCAATCGATCAATAGGACTCCGGCAGGGGTTCACCTCAAGGCACTGGTCCCAGGAAGAGTAGATTTCTTCCTGGAAGGACAACGCTAGAACCTGTCCGCCTCCACGCTGCTACTTAATTTTAAACCATCTTTACAGTCGTGTCTGCGCCTCCAGGACACCCACTGAATCCACTAAATCATAATTCTCTATTCTTCTTTTGTTTTTTTCTATGGGCTTAACTTAACATCATTGATATTGCATAGTTGTGTACCCACAGCTATTTCCTAAATGCCCTATCACCGAGCGGTCCGGAAAAAGGCCAACAAGATCGCAAGGACCCAGACAACACAATCTGGTGAACTAGAGTCTAATGCCTCCAGGGTGCGCACTCAGGAGAGAGAAGAGGCAGCTATCCTGCGATGGGCCATGTGCATCCCTGCACACTCCTGGAACTCTGTACCTGCCGCCCCAGCATCTAGAGAGACATGTGGTTTAACTTACCGCGACCACTGTCACCTCTGCCGCCCACACTCCTGAAACGGGCCTTACCAGCCGTCATGCGGCCTATTGGTGCTCATACAGTAAGGCAGCTCATGCATAACATCACTCGTGCAGCTTCCACAGAGTACTTACCCGTCAGGACCCATTCAAGGGCAGCCATCCGCCCGGCTCTGCCATCCTCAGTCCGCAAAGTTATAGAGCTGCCAACTCGGACCATAGGACCCCAGAAATAAGAGGGTAAATTCTTGTTATGGAGACATTTCTCTAGTCTCTGGGCCAGTACCCCTTCATTTTTCCACATTGAGGATGTTGGCGTCATGTTGAAAGCACTGGTGTAACAGCAGACAGAGTTGTTGTGGGTTGCAAGTTATTAGACTGAGAGCAACCTGCTTCAGCCTGTGATTATGAGTGGTCCTCCTCAGCCTCCTTGGATTCAAAATGTAGCAATATGTTGTGGCGAGCATCAGACAGATGACTCTTTTATCTCATACAAAAAAAATTACTTTTATAATAAAGATAATATTAGCATTTTGAAGGTAATATGTGGTCTTGTCTGTAGTTCTAAAGAATAATTTTAACAGAATATGCCTATCTTTTAAAATATTGTTTGGTTTGTGAATAAATACACACACATGTTTTCTTTGAAATGGTTTCCATGATTTTTTCAGTGTTTGTGCAATTATTTCAGTCTACTCTTCGGACCACTGGTGTGTCACAAGGCCATGAGGCTGCAGGTGGTTGGTGTTTAGGTGGCGCCTGCAGCAGTGATGATATGCAATGGGGAACTGCAAAACAGGCTCCGCGGTATGCAGAAAAAGATGTAAATGCTGGTAGGACAGTTCTATGAGGCAATAGGTGTGCATGCTGCAAGCCGCAAAGACTGCCTCCTTCTCTTTATTGCAGACCCTAGGCGCATTAGGCCCTTGCTTGTCAGGGCACTTAGTTTGGACAGCTAAGATCATGGCTGCCTTCTTCTTTGGTCAGCCTGATGTCAGGGCATGGGGACAGTTGTGTGCAAACAACTGTAGCACTTCAGGAATGTTACATTACTAGAGACGAATCAAAGAATAATTGATTCTTAGTAGATTCAGCGGATGTTTTTAGAATAGACGTGGCTATCACTAAGAAAATATATTATGCTCGTGATATAGTAAGGGTGGAAATTACTTTCCCTGTTGGTGTTACCTTTGGGTGAGCCCCGTTAAAGCCCTTACCAGAGGGGCCGCGTCTCCAGCANCTTTCCCTGTTGGTGTTACCTTTGGGTGAGCCCCATTAAAGCCCTTACCAGAGGGGCCGCGTCCCCAGTGGACCATAAGGGCGGCATTACCTGCCAGCAACCGCTGCACCAAACTCTGATGAGGTGAGAGCATCCTTTGAAGAATATAGAGTTTGAATCTAGTTCCTAATGGCTAGGTGTGAGCCTGGAAATGTGTGAACGGAAAGCACACAGTAGGTAAACAGGAAAATAAATTGAATGACTGGTCCAAACAGAGTAGCGGGTAAGTTATATGTTNACCATAAGGGCGGCATTACCTGCCAGCAACCGCTGCACCAAACTCTGATGAGGTGAGAGCATCCTTTGAAGAATATAGAGTTTGAATCTAGTTCCTAATGGCTAGGTGTGAGCCTGGAAATGTGTGAACGGAAAGCACACAGTAGGTAAACAGGAAAATAAATTGAATGACTGGTCCAAACAGAGTAGCGGGTAAGTTATATGTTTATTTCGTCAAAATACCACTCAATACATATATACCTCTGGCCCAACTAACGTCCTATAATGACGGACAGGTTTGCCAAGCAGTAATACAGCAGGGCTGTATCAAGTGTTGAAAGAGTGTCTAAGAGCAATCCCAGAATTCCTAGACCAGCGCGGACATGGCACTCAAGTGATTGCTGAAAGCTCGGTAGCAAGAGAAATGCATTTGCTACAGAAATGCATCGAAAAACACCATTTTAAACTGCATGAGCAAAGTGAGGTTAGAACAAGCTACTAGCACAAAGAACAGAATGTAGGTAAGCAGTGCAATAAGAACTAAAGAACAACTACTACGGTAAGCGTGGAGTTCAGGCTGGAGATTGCATCTCCTGTGAACTGCCTCGATTCTGTGATATTTAACATGTTCTGAGAGCTAGGCGAGCGAGGTGTGGATGGCAACGGCTGAATGGAGGGGTAAACCTCCACTTATGTGCGGCTGTGATGTGCCTTCAGTGCCTGCCTGGCAGAGTGACCACAACAAGACTGTGGGTCCACCTACTCTCAGGCAGGTAGTAGTGTCATGGCGATCTTATTACCGGTCACCAGGCAACAAACAAATGCAGCGACTTGTAGATGTCCGTCTTACAACAGTATGTGGCAATAAAATGCAATGGTGCTCAGCATCATGGTAGACCTAGGGGTAGCGTCAGAGGTGGATGCTTTATATATGTCCAATGACTGCACTCATGGTGCATCACTTTCTAGATGAGAGAATTTACTGTGCAGTATACTAACAGCTTTTATTTGGGGTTCCTTGGTGCTGCTTCGTTGAGCATTATNGGGGTTCCTTGGTGCTGCTTCGTTGAGCATTATTGTTTAAGCACCTCCCTACAGATTCCTAGAAAGTACATTCTCCTTGGGATAGACTTGGACATGAGGCTAATGATGTGACTTCTTGGGGGTTGAATTGTCAGGGCCTTGGTTAAGCTTGGTGA
>NQII01001942.1:408970-439103 GCA_002778355.1 Clitarchus hookeri | reverse complement strand
AAACACTTCATTATTCTTCCACGTTTGAAAAATAAGATGATAATGACTTCCGTCTCTTCATTACTGATAAAAAAATCAACAACTCAAAAACATTTTAGTTTCTCTAAAGTCTAAATAAAGTTAGTAATCTTAACACGTACACAATAAACATCCACAACACAGCAAACACAACTGAACATTCGTTAACAAGCAGGAAAGGAAAATGTTTTCGACTACAAGAAAAAAAATTAAATTGGTCGTTTGTTAGGTTGGCGTGACCAAATAACACGTATCAACTGTAATGGATTCCAAGAATGTAAGCATCTCGCAAGTAATTTTCCCAGTTTTTAATCTTATCTAAGAAAGATATCAGGTCGCGTCCTTTTATCATTTGNCAGTTTTTAATCTTATCTAAGAAAGATATCAGGTCGCGTCCTTTTATCATTTGCAGATATATTGGAATGACGCACTATAAAGAGAAAATGTAAATCAGTAGATAAGTTTTCCTTTGTAATACCGTCACAAATGTTAAGTGCATAATATCAGTAATTTAATCCACCCTGTGAAAATATACGCTTAATAAACTTCTCAGATAAAATTTAAAAAAAAATCAAAACAAAAAAAAATAATGATAATGCAAAATTTGAGGTATCAAGTAACGTTCATATTGTTGTTATTCCGGTAGCCACTATTTGAATAAATAAATGCATTTTAAATTGTTTTGAGCGTCATTATATTTAAAAAAAATTGCTGCAAATAAATAACATTACAATTCACCTAGCGTTTGTAGGAGTTCGTGACAGCTGGAGATTTTAATACAAAATAAAATAACTAAATTTATTTCATAATTTATTGCGATGTTACGATGCTACGGTAAGCTCCACAAGTGCTGGCGGCACGTCTCCGTAGACGCCAACACTTTGGCTGCCGTAACGGCCCAGCCTGCGGCAGCTAATGTTAGTAACGGCCCAGCCTGCGGCAGCTAATGTTAGTAACGGCCCGGCTGTCTACAAACTGCTTCAAACGTTTTCGGCGCGAGTTGGCAAACGTACAACTGATTGTAAGGAGACTAACGTTTCTAGCACGGCATCATGCTGCGGCCAGTTGCGCGCGCAACTACCTCTCCCCTCGCCAGACGCACCTCGCTTAACGTAATTTCACCCGCCAGCAGTTGCGGCGCGAACAGTACACCCAGTTATTATATACATTGTCTCTATATAAAACTACCTACCTCTACTACTAACACTCATCACTCCTATCGGTGAGCGGAATACTTATGTCAAACTCAATTATAATTGAAGTTCTTATCACTGTATTTTATACTAGCTATATTAATTTAATTCTTACATATATGATCAAAAAATCCATTGCAATACATTAACACCTTTCCAAATGTCTGCCACTCATGGTTCAAGTCCCACTTTCGCACAGTCCAGCCAATCGGTGTCTTTCTCCACTCTCCCGATGCTCGCCCACTACAATCTCTGGTCACAGAGTCTCTGTATAAAGGCTACAGACACGCCGCCGTTTTTCATCATTGGTACAAGCCACTCAAAACCGGGGGAGTGCAGGCCCGTGAAGGTCCTTGTCTTCCCAAAGGGCAACCATAAGTCGGGTCAGGGTTAGGCGCAGCTAGCCCACCCCACCCTGGCCGTCCTGAATAATGGCATTTAACCGAACGTGTACAGCGTTCGCACGCCCGGCTGTCAGTCTCGCAGCTGAGTATATATATAGTCAATGCATGGTTACTTCTAACTTTACTGAAGCCCTGGTGAAGTTCTACTTCAAGGATATTCCTTCATCTCATGCTAATAAAGCGTAGGCCCGTTACAAGTGGAAGCGGATCGGCCGCCCTCCGCGACCCACGCGTGGAGGGCGGATCGCACTTAACCCGCTTTCACAAGTATGCGGACTGTAAAGCGAAGAGTTGCAATCAGTCCCGACGGATGAGCACATTCACATAGAAAGTGGCTGAGCATGTGTGTGCACTCAGAAAGTGGAAGAGAACATAACGGTAGTACTGGGTGCATCCGCTAATTGCGCAAATGTGCGTTTGTGATACTTTACACAGACCTCAGACGAGATGAAAGAGAATTTTGTAATTATTTTTGGATGTCCATGCAATCGTAATATAAATAAACTCATAAATTTATATAAATTATTGGATGTCCGTGCAATCGTTATATAAAAAACTCATTAATTTATATTAATTAATATTTATAAATTAAAGAAATATATATGAATGTAATATTTATTTTATTATTAAATAAACATATATGTAAATGAACATGTATAAATCATACAAATAAAAACATAAATATGTCCGTCAGTTTCTCATTACTCCACTCCATCAAATACGTTGTGAAGAACTGCCTGTAAACTACCAATGCAATGATAGCAGGCAGGCAACCTCATCGCCAATTGGTACTACAACAGGTATCAATGCAATGGGGCACTTGCCTGCAGTAACTTATCAGACGTCCGCAATCATATAAACCTGTTGCAATAGGACGCGGACATTAGACAAGTTCAAACGTATTTCACGACAGTGGTACAGGCTGCCCACCTCCCAGGCAACCATATATCTGCTTTCCACCCAAACATGCGATTTCTTAGAAAACGGTAGGGATCAGCGGATACTACAATGGCTACATTTTTATTGCTTTTTTAATGCTGATTACTAACGTGTAATATCAAATTGCTTCAAGCGCAGGGTTATAAAGTTATAATTAATTGGAGGGTGCCAACCCCTATTTAATGTATGAAGTGGTGTACTCTCTGTAACGTTGTTTTATGTGGCAACCTGTCTTGTATACATACGCATACGTTAACAAATCATCCTGTATAATTTGTGTATTGTGCTGCAAACTTTTATTTTTGTATTGAATAAATATACCTTTCTTTAGAAAATGTAATTAATACATTAACTTGTTTGTTTTATTTCCATCTCCCGGAATTGTTACACCTAACTTCAACGTCGCTTTAGTAATACACGATGACTTTTCCGGGAATTATGTTACAAGGGTTTTCTGTTTGTTTAGGCCCACATATGCTGTGGCTTCATTTTCTGCACGAAGTTCAGATACATCCTGTATATATTTGTAAACTTCAGCATTCCATTGTAAATGCATACATGAATGCTTACATATTCCCACACCTAACTAAACTACTATTATACATGAAAATATTAGCAAGCATTTATTAATTTTTATTTCCTCATATTTTTTTATAAAGCCCTCTACCACGAAGTTACATACATAAGTACATATTTCTTGCGAAGCCATCTGTATCTTATTCCTGTGACACAAGAAGTCATATTTATCTTGACCACCATCAATAACTGTGTACCAGGGTCCCAAATGAAATATTGCTGGGGAGCCAGCCTTGTAGCATTGTTTATTAGTGAGATACGAGTACTAACATAAGTTATTTTAATGACACCATATATCTACTAGTCAAAAGTTCAATGAAGCTCGTCCAGACCTATATAAACATGTAGAATAACGTACACTTCCATAACATGAACATTAAATACAACACAGAAAGTGGGATCTCTTTTGTCCGTTTGTAGTACTGTCCATGTGGATACTGCGAGAGGCGTAGTTCTCTTCCAAACAGCATATTCGTTGGCGTTACCTTTGTAGACTCGTGAACTGTCGAGTAATAAGCAAGGAGAAACAACGGTATCTTTGAATCCCAGTCCTTTAGGTTGTCTGCCACTATTATCAACAGGTACTGCCCAAGAGTGCGACTAAGCATTTCGACCATTCCACCTGAATGATGGTGTAAGGCTGTAGTTCAGTCGTTTTCACCCCCATAATCTATGTTACATCTTGAAACATAGTGGTTTAACCATTTCTTTCCTGTTAGGAATGGAGTTCTAGTGGCACCCCGAACCTCGAGAAGACATTCTCTACGATTGCATCTGCCGCAGTACATATTTCTTGCTTTCGGAGAGGACTGACTTCAAGCCACATAGTAAAGTAATCTTGGGCCACTAGTAGATACATATCACCTCTTTTTGTGACAGGACCCAAAATATCGACAGCCATCCTTTAGAATGGGTCTCTAACATTGTATTTCTGGTTGTGAACTTGTCCCCTGATCCTTGCTCCTTTACTTGTAGTGCGGGTGTCGCACATTCGGCACAACCTCGTAGCATCCCCCCGACAATGAAGCCAATAGAATCTCAGTCCGTAATACAGCTCCCAGAAAGATTGTGGTTTCACGGATGACCGACCCGTATTATCCAGTTCCTTTAAGACTTCAGGAACACTCCATTCTGGAAGGACCAACTGTAAGCATGTTTGTTTCCCATAATTACTTTCCCAGTTCCTGTCAAATTTACCATTCTTCGGTACGAGGGAATTCCATTGTGGCCAATATGCTTTGACTGCTGAGCTCAGGCTGGATATCTCTTCAAATTTTGGCCGAAATAAGTTTCTTTCCATTCTAGAAATGGATGCAAAGTGGGATAATTTAGCTGATCTTCCTTAAAATACTCAACACTCCACAAGATACATAGCCTTGAATACTTGTCCTCCATTCCTTCAGTGATTCACCACTATTTTCTTCATGGTATTCACAATAATGACAGAATGGTTCACATAACTTCCTAGAAAGTGCATTTGCATTGCAATGAAGATGTCCAGATCTGTGCTGTGGTTAAAAGTCATATTCTTGAAGATGCTGTATTCACCAGTCTATTTGACTTTCGATGTTCTTAAAATTAAGTAGGCATCGTAATGAAGCATAGTTGGTTATTAAAATAACATGTCTGCCATAAAGTTAGGGGTGGAAGTCTGAAATTCCATTCACCATGACCAGAAATTCCCTGCATGTGAGACAGTAATTTATTTCTCTCGAGCTTATGCAATACCTTACTGAAGTATTCGTGTGGTCTCTCCTTCTCATCCTGAATCTGAGATAACACAGCTCCAATAACTACATCCCTAGCATCAGTATCCAATATGAATGAGACATCAATTTTATGGAATCCCAAGACTGGGGGAGATGTCATAATTTTCTTTAGCTTACCAAAAGCAACTCCGCAATAAATGGTCCAGTGACATTTCCTTTTTGCCTGTGTTAGTCCACGCAGTGGCTTGGCGATCGTAGCGAACCCATGTACAAATAATCGGCAGTAGGCACATAAGCCGAGAAAACTCCGCATTTCGGTTTTGTCAGTTGGCGTCGGCCAATTTATTATTGCTTTCGTCTTTTGGGCACATCTTTAATTTCCGTGGGTAGACACTACAGGTCCCAAGAGATTTTTTTCTTTTGGAGTATATGATGCTATGGGTTATTATTTTTTGTCCACCTGACAAGTGCAGTTTATACTTGCTGTGAGTTGGACATGATAATATGTTATTCAAAGTAGTAAATGGCAGACGTGCATTTGATGTTGTGCTCGCGTAATCTAATGCAGCAGAAGCAAGCCATCTCTATGTGGGTTGTTTCTCCGATAGATATCTTCCAGATAAAAATAACAATACAGTGATAAAATGAAAGCTGACAAGCTACAGCCTCATTTAAAAACTGTGTGTTTTACAGTGGCAAACCTATTAGTGTTAGAACTGTTAACCTCAAAGAGCGGATTTTGCAGCATGTTGAAAGAAATGCTGGCACAAGTACCCGAAGAATAGCATCAGTAGAAAACTTCGAAGACACTACAGTTTGGAAAGTTTTGCGACAGCAACTGCTTTATCCATAGCATGCTCAAAAATATGGCCACTTAATTACTATGATTTTCTTCCAAGATTAAATTTTGTACTTGGTTTCAGCAAATGTCTGTCGGCGATTGTTTCTCGTATTCGCCCCAACATACTGTAGGTAAAATATGTAACAAAAGGTCAGTTTTGTCAATGATTGTTAGAATTTTTATCCCCTGCATTTATTGAGATTGATACTTTGGTTATATAAACAGCTTATCCCACAGCTCTGGTAATTAAAACTGTATTTTCTATGATACATCTCCAGATGCCTTGGTGAAGAAATAGTGTCTGTTTCAGAAATACCTGAGTGATCTATTAATGATGATACTCCCATCCTGTGTGATCCCATTGGTGCTAGAAAGTTCGAACTTCATGGATTTGTATATGTTTAAGAAAGTGGATATGCTTCTGTATTCTATCCTTCGGGTAGAAGTGACTGATATCATTATAGTGTACCTGGCATGCGCCAAATATAAATTAGCTNTCTGTATTCTATCCTTCGGGTAGAAGTGACTGATATCATTATAGTGTACCTGGCATGCGCCAAATATAAATTAGCTATCGCAAAGTCTCTCACCTTACCGAGGCTCGAACTGTTTGCTGCACAGTTAATGGCCAAGTTTATCAATATTTTCAGTGAAGTCTATTCCACTCTGTCAGGCCATGAGCTGTTTGATTCGTCATTTTCCACAGTAGCATAAGCTTGTATTAAATCAGAAGGAAAATAATTGTACAATTTTGTATTGTTACATGGGACGCCTGAGGAGCATATCTGANAGCTTGTATTAAATCAGAAGGAAAATAATTGTACAATTTTGTATTGTTACATGGGACGCCTGAGGAGCATATCTGAGCCCGTGAGGGATGGCTGTCTTAATAAAAATATAATAAATAAATTTGATTTATAATTTATTTACACAGCTATTATTTACAGCATTAAATTATCTGTCTCCACTATTACTGTGTTTATTTAAACAGTCAGCGCTGTATGGAATATATATTTCAACTCTAATTAACATCCTTCTTAATGTCTCTGCTTGGTTACAGTAAATTAACTCGTACTCTCATCATTAACACATTTCCAGTCTATCTGATGCCATCATTTGTAATGTCTTTCACTCATACATATAGTCCAGTAGTTCAGCCTGCCAGCCGCACTATTCACTGCTTAATACTCGCAGTCACAGACTTTTATCACTGCTCGTACTTCTACTGCTCGGAACTCAGCCACTAATCTATTAAAAATAAACTCCTGGCAAGGAGGACCGTCGCACAATTTATACTCTGCTGGCCTTGACCTAGAACTCAATATAACAAGGATCAGCAGCACGTGCCGTAAAAAGAAATATCATGTCAGCTCACTTTCTATAACAGATATGCGACCACCGGCCTATCGCTCGTCTGTCATTCAAAACATCCAATTGACTTGCCACCACCACGATCATATTACTACTTTGTCCTTCATTTCCACAAGCTCGCGCAGGATGCGAAGCAGCGAGTGCTTAACACTGCCCGTTCTTCAAGTATGTTCGTCCCAAACAGACATTGCCAATCCGGACCTTCGTATAATGGCAGTCGGTCGATGTGGACAGTCTTCGGCTCCACCCGAGAGCCTTGACGACAAATCCGAAAGCCCATATCATTGATTTTCTTCAGAATCCTGTAAGGGCCTTCCCAACATTTCTGTAGATTCGAGTACCCTTTTAGTTTATGTGAGTTGTACAGCCACACCAGTAGTTCGTCTTGAAATACCTCGTCTGACATTCTCCTCTCATGCCAGGTCTTCATCATCTCACTGTATGGCCATTTGTGCCATACAGAAGGACTAATCCCATCATTACTGGTTCGAAGAGATTATGAATGTACAGAATTTCCCTTGCATCATCATTTAGACCAAATCACCCAATATGAAAGTTGCTGGCACTTGAAGTGGATGCTGCAGGTGGCTTGATCAATGTCCGACATACCCTGAAGTGCCGGTAGTTCCTGTCAACTGCCTCACTCTCATTATCGAACTCACGCAGCTGGTTTTCTATCCTTGAGGCACTCCCTCCAGAGGACCGTATCCTCAGAGAGACTAATGAAAGGGACCATCACATCATTCTTTCCATGCCGTGGGCTCCTTTCACTGCAATGTAGAACAGTGTGCGCAGGGCATCTGGACAGCATTCGCAAGTTACCATGCGTATTTTCGAACTGTTCTGTGAGGTATACAACTTGCAGCATCAGCTCGTCGATGCGGTTTCTCAGTTGTTGGGCATATGCACGAAGCTCACAAATTTCTTCACGCATGTGCTTACATGTGCTCATAGAAGCCTTTTGTTCATCTCGCTGCTGCTTTTGTTTCTGCTGCTGCTTTTGTGGGCAATAGGCTCTCAGGTGCCCCCGGCTGTCCACATGAACCCTGGAAGCGATGCCCCTCAAAGCCAACTGAAACTCCTTCAGTGTCCTAGTCATTATGTCTTATTCTTTGTTCTGCATCATTGCGCGTACTGGACATCAGGGTTCGGGCTCCTGTTTTACTGTCACCATCTCCAGTGCTCGGGCTACGGCGTCCAGTATGTTGCGGGGTTCAGCCAGATGTACCTACCGCTTGCCGTACCTCTGTGTCGGTGATGACATCGGTGAAGAAGCCGACTGCAATGACGTCGCATGTCTCCTCCTCTTACCGTAGCTCCTGCAGTGCTCCCCATGTCGCTGGGTGCGGCTTCGCAGTTGGGCATGGTAGACTTGTCGCAGGTATCGGTCGCCGAAACGTGGCTCCAACGCCAACACCAGTGTGATGTACTCCAATCGATGTAGTTCTGGCAGCGATTGTATTATGCTCAGTGAGAGGCCTCTCAGTACAGTCGCGAGGTAGTAAGCCCGTTGCTCGATTGACCAGCCATTCAGAGTGGCGAATATTTCAAACTGGTGTTTGTACCCCCAACAAGAAGTCTGGCCATCGTAAAGGGCGGGCTTAATTGAGACCCCCTTCCCCACTTCTGGCTGCGCGACGCCAATGCTGCACACCTGCTGACTGTCCTCCGATGTTGCTGTGTTGGTTATGACTTGCACTGCTTCCCCACATTTGTGGGCTGCCCGTGTGTAGGTAGTGGAACTTCGTTGCTTAAGAAATTCCTCCACCTGCTTCTTCATTGCATTTATTTCCTGTTCCACTTCATTCTCGACATTGTCCATCCTTTCATTTACACTGGCAATCTTCTTGTCCACAGAGTCAGCTCTTTCATTCACTTACTCGCGAATGTCTTCTATTTTCCTGTCAACATTTTCATTTGCTGTGTCTATTTTCCTATCTACATGCTCTATTTCTTTTCTGAATTCTCAATTACACTATTTACAGTTACAATTACAGAACTTATTTGTACATTTATAGTTTAATTCACACTTACTTTTACAGGACTAATTTTGGTGTTTATAACTTCATTCACACTACTAATTTGTTATCAACAAGGCTGTTAACACTTGCGCTCATATGGCTACCTAATCTCTCAATTAATGCTCGCGGTGCTTCCAGTTCTGCAGACATTTTTCTAGTTAACATTTACTGCGATGGGTAAAAAAAAGTCGTAATTTTGTGGCCTATAGTTATTAAAATTCGTTAACTTTTAAATATCACTATTTCCTTGCCTATTCTCCAACTTACTTTACCATTAAATGCCTCCATCCCACTTCTGACACTAGTGTTACATGGGATGCCTGAGGGACGTATCGGAGTTCGTTAGGGATGGAGGTCTTAATAAAAATATAATAAATAAATTTTATTTATAATTTATTCACACAGCTATTATTAACAGCATTAAATTGTCTGTATCCACTAATACTGTGTTTATTTAAACAGTCAGCGCTGTATGGAATATATATTTCAACTGTAATTAACGTCCTTCTTAATGTCTCTGTTTGGTTACAGTAAATAAACCCATACTCATCATTAACATATGTCCAGTCTATCTGATGCCATCATTTGTAATGTCTTTCACTCATACATATAGTCCAGTAGTTCAGCCTGCCAGCCGCACTATTCACTGCTTAATACTCGCAGTCGCAGACTTTTATCACTGCTCGTACTTCTACTGCTCGGAACTCAGCCACTAATCTATTAAAAATAAACTCCTGGCCAGGGGGACAGTCGTATAATTTATACTCTGCTGGCCTTGATCTGGAGAGTTCGACGCATCCGGAATCATGAGGACAGAAGCTAAGGCACTAAATAACTAGAATATTTCTCAGATAGACTCAGAAACTCAATACAACAATGGTCAGCAGCACGTGCCGTAAAAAGGATTATCGTGTCGGCTCACTTTCCGTAACAGATACGCGGCCACCAGCCTATCGCTCGCATGTCATTCAAAACATCCCATTGACTTGCCGCTGCCGCGATCATATAACTACTTTGTCCTGCACTTCCATTCGCTCGAGCAGGATGTGAAGCAGCGAGTGCGCATCCGTATTAATAAATTAATAAGATAGCGACTATTTTTCCAACCTTGCATTGGGCCCATATTCTATCAGAGGAAAACCCTGCGGATTGTGCATCCACGGGTTTGCTGCCCTCTCATCTTCTCGACCAACTTCTCTAGTGGTAGTTGTCACCCTGGTTGTCTGGTTGCTCCTCTACACAAAAGGTAGAAATGAAAATGATTGCAGTTAAAGAAGATGGACGCCTTTCCTTTCACTAACTACTCTTCTATAACACAATTAAAAAGGTTTGTCGCATATTGTTTTGTATTAGTGAACAACTTTCGTTCAAATCAACCCAGCCCCACCGTGTAAATAGAGAAAGCTCTTCTTGCATTGTGTAAAGTTGCGAAAATTATTCTTTCAAAAATAAATATGAAATTTGGCAGACTAGGAAACAACTCGCCAACTAATTGTGTGGCCCAAACCCAGTTGTGGAAATAAAAGGAATTTTGAGAGTAGGAAAACAATTACAATATTCTGCCTAAAGTTACCAACAAAAACATCCTTTATTACTTCCTGCCAAACATATTTTCAACTTATTATCCATGCAAGCCTTATGTTCTTGCATCCTTATTCCTACAGAATTACTGTATAATGGATGTTCGTAGCACAATTAGACACAGGCTGAGACAGCGCAATCAGTGCTTTCACAATTCACCGCAAACATGTGCTCCTCCTGTGGATGGCTTTCCAAGCTGCAGAGTTCACCAAGCTCGGACTTTGCTGCATGTTGTGATTGATTATACTGGGTCATTTATGGACACCATAGGAAGACTGAAAGGCGCGAAATATTTTAAATCATAAATCTGTGTTTTTGTGTGTATGTGTACAAATGTGCTGTACCTGGAACGTGCTACAGGTTTGTGAACATATCACATTCTAGCAGCACTCAACAGAATGATAGGCCGTAGGGGAATCTGCACTCATGTTTGCTCGGGCCACTGCACAAATTTTTTCGAAGAAAATGCGGCGCTTTGAGATATATGTACAGTTCTGACGCATATCACTAACAAGTGTTGACTAACCTAACCCCTGAAAGTATCCAATTATAACTGAAGCTTCTAGCAGCACCTCATTTAGGAGGATTATTGGAGACTTGGATAAAATTTGTTAATATACATTTGTCTCATGCTACTGGCAAATAAATGCTTTTTGACGTATGAAGGACAGAATATTGCGTTTGTTCAGGTTGAGGCAATCTTGAATTCCCACCGCCTCTATTCGGTTAGTGACGATCCTAAGAACCTTACAGCTTTGACGCATTGACATGTTTTTTGGTAGTAAAAACTTTAAAAGCAATTGTGAAATGTGAATTTAAAAATGCCCTTTCCTCACGCGTATGTCGGTAGCAACTTATCCAACAAATACATCAAACTTAGTCTACGCTGTAATCAAAACTGTAGCACATGTCCAAGTGGATGGATAAATAGTCCTTTCTCACTGTGGGCACCCTCTTGCTGGTTAAGGATGGCCAGTTAAATCCTGCGAAATCGAAGTTGGGGCGGGTTACTCAGGTTAACCAACGACCAGATGAGTTGTTCGAGTAGCCTCCATTTACACAGAACAATGTGTTCTCCGAGGTTCCATCAATAGTGATTCTTTCCTGGTAAAGAAAACTTTGTTTTGGCTGGATGAATTTTTGTGTTGTAAACAGCATTGTGTGTTTTATAAATAGTACTAATTTTACATGCTTCAGTAGTTGGCTATTCTGATTCAAGCCAAAAGGTTTGGTGCTTTGCCAAATGGCGGCCAGTTGGTAAGTTCAGGGAGAAGCCAGCGCTAAATATTTGGTTTTCAGGGTCGTCCAGGTACTTCAGACATTACTAAAAGTAACATGTACATAATAAGAAATTATATGTTCATGTGTGTTACATATTTACGATCTAAGTGATTTCAGGTCATCCAGTATTTAACATTAAATTATTTTTAGGAGCTCTCAGCCAAACATATATACAAGACATTTCCCAGCGAGTGTCGTTACCGGCAAATACTACTCACGAAAATCGTAGAAATGGCACTGTCACTGCTGAAACAAAGAGCGACAACGCGTTATTGCTACTGATTTTGCCTATTAACTCTACCCTTGCACTAATTAATCCAAGATACATTTTTTATGACACAACTCGCAAAACATTTTGACATATTTCTTCCCCTCTGCCACTGTCAGCAGTGGACAATTTTTATTACTTATTTACACGCCACTACAAACAAATCAAGACGTATTTATAAAAGTACTGTACACTCAATGCGTCTATGCGATGCTGTTAACATATTCTATATCTACTCTAATCGCAAACTTCCGGGAATAGATCGAGTAAAAAAGTCTCATTTTCGTGGTATTCGGTATTCACATATATCAATCTACTAGCTAACCGACCCGGCTTCTCCCGGGTACAATTGAGTTTTACAGTGATACACTAATACATAAATAAATTAAAGACAATAAAATTATTTGAAAACAGAGTTATAAAATTATACTATGTTGGCCTAGATTTTTAACTGATTACGGCAAACCAAAACGAAGGAAATGTTTTTTACCCGATAGCCAAGAAGTAGGGTATAGTTTTTGGAGTATATATGTGCAACTATCGCGTAGTTACCACATTTCCGCTTTCCAGCAACGATGTATGAAAATCAAAAGATGAGTTTCATCAAGTTGTAGCTGTATAAATAAGTGTACCTAGGTACTACTTTTTGTCCTTGGCTAAGGGATCTTAATCGATCACCAAAGTTAAGCAACGTTCCCAGCGGCACACATTTGGATGGGTGACCGTTTAGTGGCATAACATCTGAGCGCTTCCGGGCTTCGGAGGGCACGTTAAATATTCAGTCCCGGTTGTTATCGATTGATAGCAGTCGTTAAGCCATTTCAGAGGTCCTTGGGCGGCCTGATAAACTCAAACACCAGAGGAAAAACATATTTCGGTCACGTTCCCAGCCGTTGCTGAATTAAGTTTTGTTGTTATTCCACAGGAACCGTACAATTTTCCAGGATAAAAAGTATTCTATGTCCCATTTCAAGACCTAAAGTACCTACGTACCAAATTTCATCAAAATACGTTAAGCCGTTATGGAGCTGAGTGGTAACAAACATACACACACAATTACACACACATACTTTCGCATTTATAATATTAGTAGGATTGAAAAAGATATTCGAGATTGTTACAAGCGGCATTAACACATTCCATTAAACATCTTCTGCAACAACTAAAATGTTTTTAAGATAATAAATATAAGTAAATTAGGAAGGTGATGTATTAAAAAATATTTCTAGATTTTAATATTGTTACGTTTCGATGGTCTGTTTTGACCTTGGCCTGTCCTGCGCGAGCGAGCGGAAGAGGACAGAGAAGTTTTATGACAGCGGGCTGCGAGTGGCTAAGGAAAGTAAGTTTCAATGACAGGCGAGCGATAATCCTATAGGCCCTAAGTGTTTGAAGCTGTAAAGACGTCCCGCAGTGAAGTTTTCCGCCTGGTGCCATGATGAACCGTTTGTGACTCACGTGCTACTGACCTTCAGCAGATCGCATTTCTGCATTTATATGTGGAATTTTCTGGTGGTTTACTGCCCTAATTTCTCTCAACGAGACTCGGCGTGCGGCACTCTCTCCAGGTCAAGGCCAGCTACTATAAAGAGCGTCGGGCCTCCGAGCCGGGAGTGGAGTGTAGTTTTTTATGGGAGTCGGGAGTCTGGGCGATCGTGCGACGACGAGCGAGAAGAGCAGCGAGTAGCGCCGGAAGTGACCAGCGGGAGGAAAATCTACGACTGCGAGCATCAGAGCAGTGAAGAGCGCGACTGGCAGGCTGGACTATTGGACTGGATGTGTGAGTGAAATACATTACAAATGATGGCAACATAGCCTGAATGTGTGTTAATGATGAGTATGAGTTAATTGATTATAACCAAACTGAGGAATTAAGAACGTCCTTAGAGTTTAAATAGACGTTAAATATTGCACTCAATTAGAAGTAACAAGTGTAATAGTGGAGATAGATAACTAAATGCTGCAAATAATAGTTGTGGTAATAAATAAAATTTCAAATTTGGTTCTTTTATTTTCAATAAGACCATTCCTCACGAACTCAGATACGCCCCTCGGGCGTCTTGCATAAATACTTTCTACTGAAACAACTGTGTTGTGGTTCTTGCGCTGTCTCTCAGAACCATTGTAAGTGTAGTGAGGGGTGGGGATGTAATTGGAGTGGTCCTCCAAACGACATCCTCTAAGTTTTTTCAAATACATGACAAACAAACTACCTAAAAACATGGTTAGTTCTGTTCAGAATCCTAACTCAACAACATGTATTTGGAAAAAAAATGTGGACCTAGATATTTTCTTTAGTTATACTTTAGTATGAATTGTAAGTAATGGAGACAGTTTGGACTAGATTATCAGTCATTGATTTTTTTCCACGTATTAACGATTACCTTTAAGTCCCTACCTAGTATACAAAAGAAATGTATATCCTCATGTTTACAAATATTCTCTTTGATCACTTAGTTATATGCCTGTGTCCATTTTCAAGGAAACATTTTAATTACTTGGTCACCCATATTGTCGTGTCACAACAAGTGCGGTTTTCCCTGTATGTAATTACCCACAACGTTATTATTTTTAATAGCTATGCAGGACTGCCTGCATATCTGAAGTCTCTATAACACTACAATGCAACTACGGTACGTATGATTTCAACTATTTCACAATGCTCGTGTCTGACTACAGCTAACTTAAAAAAAATCTGGTTTATTCCGTATGTTAATGCACGTGCTGAAAAATAAATACAATTTAAAATGCCGACTAGAAGCTCAGATAAAAAAAATATTTAGGATATGCTTTCTTTACATAATACGAAATAAAAATCATAAAAATCCACATGGATATACTTTTGGAACATTTTCAAAGTTAAAACAAATTTTTGAATCACAATGACGTAAATGGATTTCAGTATGGCAAACAGAAGAAAGAAATAGTATTGAGGAGATTTTTCGTATAACTTTTAAGTTTTTCGTAGTTTTCGAATTTCACTTTGTTATCGTGGTCAGGGTCACATAAAATTCAAGATTTCCAGTTGGTTAAGGACAACGAAAGTTCTCTGCCAAAATAACAAAAAACCAATACGGCCGTTATCGGAGTGGAATGACAACATGAGTAACTGGCCGGCTGGCCCCACAGCTCTACTCCATAGATTTCTAAGCCCGAATGAGAGTACACTGCAATCCATGNCACAGCTCTACTCCATAGATTTCTAAGCCCGAATGAGAGTACACTGCAATCCATGGGTATATGAGCGAGTCTGAACAATAGTTGCAGAGGGTGGTACGTAGGAAGAAGGAACTTGAGGACACAAGTGCAAAATTATTCCTACTAAATGATTGGAAATTAATGACTCCATCAGNCTGCCAAAATAACAAAAAACCAATACGGCCGTTATCGGAGTGGAATGACAACATGAGTAACTGGCCGGCTGGCCCCGCAGCTCTACTCCATAGATTTCTAAGCCCGAATGTGTCTGAACAATAGTTGCAGAAGGTGGTATGTAGGAAGAAGGAACTTGAGGACACAAGTGCAAAATTATTCCTACTAAATGATTGGAAATTAATGACTCCATCAGTNGTAGGAAGAAGGAACTTGAGGACACAAGTGCAAAATTATTCCTACTAAATGATTGGAAATTAATGACTCCATCAGTAAGTTTGGGGTTGCAGAGGCAAATACATTTTTGAAGTTCGTTATATCTATGTATGCGTATTGGCATTACAGTAATACAAATAATTAAGCTTTTGAAAACCTGCCTGTAACGTTATTAACAAAATAAAACGGTGTTTCCAACGAAAGAAGTAATTTACAAAACATTGAACTTCTCTGAAACAGAAACTGAATAAAATGAGCCAAAAACAATTCCTCTTAAAAACGTTATCTTAAAAATAGTTTCAAGAAAACTATATTACTGCTTTTATTGAAAAAAAATCAGATATTTTACAGGAAAGTACCGAATATTTCCAAGATTTAAGTGACANTATATTACTGCTTTTATTGAAAAAAAATCAGATATTTTACAGGAAAGTACCGAATATTTCCAAGATTTAAGTGACAAGGAAATAAATCTTACTCATCTTCTATACGAAGTAAGTTTTGGAGCTATGTTTAATTTCGTAGCTCGTTTCCACTAGTTTCGAAAGGACGATGTTTTATCATAACCTATGCAGAAATGGCTTCGTTTTCAATGCTAGGGTGATATGAAAATGCTAGCAGGCAATGACATATTACCACGACAGTACAAATGGTAGTCACGAAGAACGGGTTACCAAGACGCTTGTAGCAAATATTGCATCGGGGACTGTAGTTGTTAATAACACTATAAAACACGACATTAAACTTATAGACTTCGGGGTGTAAGGTTACAAATAAGGAAACTGTACAATGGCTAAGCTATCAGAATATTGACTTCACCACTTACTTAACAAGTTAATAAAAACGAGAACGAATTTTGTAACATAAATTAATACATTTACGCTAATACGAACGAAACTATAGTAAATTTGTATAGTGTTGATATTAAAAGTAAACACTATTGTGGTATACCCTCGGTATCAGAAGTGGTAGAATGGGAGAATTTAAACGTGTACTAGTAAGAAGTGGTCACATTAGCCAATGTTTTCTGTTGTTCTTCACAAAATGTGGCGTGCTCTAAACATCTTAGTTAACCCCGCATTCCTCGCGCACTGCCTAATTGATCCCAGGTAACGTCAGTGATACCCCTCGTTCATTGTTACAGTCTCCAAAATCGAAGATATCTGGTCTTGCAATTACCTATATTATAGTATTTTGTGCAATACATACCAACAGGCATCTTAGCAATAATGCTGGTTTCAGGTAAGCAGTCAGTAAATAGTGTCTGTAAATTGGGAAAATGAATCAAATAATCCCGTATGTTAAAGGAGATTTTGTGTCCCTAGTTCGAATGAAATAATGTAAACTGCATTTTCGAAAACAAAAAGTTTCATATATGAGCGCAATTTTCTGGCCGATGTGCCACTGTGATCATTTTTATCGCAAACGACGATGGGTCAACACGTCTGTGAATTCAAGAAATAAAAAACAACAGCAGTTAATTTTTTTCAAACACATCAGAAATAAAATAATTGTCTATATCTACGCTGGGTAATACGTAAATAAAAAGGGAATATCTTAAAGAAAGTGAGGGAAGGGAAGAAATGCTGTAACTGAGTTCCGCAATGGCGAATGAGGGAATTGTGTCAAGCGTCCATGAAGATGACTGTAAAAAGTACCTGAAGAGCGTTAACTTGATGCTACCATATTAACGCAAGTTAAATACGAAAAGAAAATGTAATTTTGTAGGACGGATAGAAGTTTATTGGGTTCGGCCAAAAACATCCGATTGTCCTTGGGTCGACGGTAGTCATGTTCTGTCATGAAGCAGGACTTTCCTTACTTCAGATGTCATCTTGTATTTCCGAGAACTTACGATCCGGATATCGAAAATGCTTGAGCTCTGCCGGGTTGGCCCAAAGCATTCGAGTCGCGTAGTCTCTTTGTCATGTTAATATATATCCTCTCAAGACATTGATGTGTGTGCACTGCTTTCGTGTTTCTATATTGAAATCCTTTTGCTTACTATTTACAATTAGTTAAGGCACATAGCAGACTTCATTTGAATTACCGTTATTTTTATTTTCATCGCAGCAGTGATTACACAAACATGAGACACGTGCTTAAATCGACCGTTGGATGGGACCGACATTTCCCAAATTCCAAATTATTTTGTTGTAGAAACTTCTAACGTGCATGTAAATGTATGCAAAAATAGTGATTAAACGTTACTTTTTTTCCGATAGTTAATTGCGTCCTTTCTTTATAGGCACATTCATGTCTGAAATGAGCAGGGAATGCAATAAACTGATTCGTTGGTGACGCGATTTTATTTTAGTACTTGTCCTCTATGAGTACCGAGAAAACTTTGTACCATCTCCATGAACCCATACACAAAATGTTTCAAAACCATTGTCTGATAAATGCAAACTTATCTCGATAACACTAATTCTGTCCTTGTAGTTTTCCCAAATCAATCCTGCCGCGTGATTGGAACAGTAGTGTAAATGCAACTAGAGATAAAAAGGGTACTCTATAAACATGGGAACACAGCTTCATCGCCTGGAGACATTCACGACCACCGCAGCTCAAGAGGACGAAACTAGCTGAATTCTCTCCAGAGGCGGCAGAAGATACAGCATGGAAGTGCAAGTTGAACTCCCAGAGAAACGTGAGCCACTCCAGTAATAGTCAGTTTACTGGTGGTTAGGGAATTTTTTGCTCAATAGAAACCCTATCAACCTTGCTTAAAACTTCAAGTTGCAAAGTATAATTTTAAAAGGCACGTGGAGAGTATTTGCTGAAAATAAAGCGTGATTCAACAGTCGAGTTGAGAAGTTTTGGCCAACGAGATCTTGCGTGCCAGAAAAATGGAAATTAGGTGAAAATGAAGCAAAACCCGCCATCCAATGGTAAATCCAGGTAACCCCGCCGGAAATGTAACCTGGTCCGCCTTCGTTAGAAGCGAGTAATCTAAATAGTGCATTATCGCAACACACCCCCCCCTCCCTCCGTGATTAAACAGTAATAACTTACGCTTTTAATGCAATAAGTGTAGTAACCGTAGCTTATTTTCCAAGAGTCAATATTAGCGTGATCACTGGTAGAAAAAAAAAACATTATATGCACTCGGGTCTTTGTCAACATCAACTGTTAGCATTACTTGGTATATACATATATCATATTATCTTAATTATCTATAATTGCCGCTGGTTGGATAATAACAGGCAATATAAAAATATTTGTTAATTTCGTATTTAGTAAAAGGTAAAATATTTACTGCTGGACGTGGAAAACGCCATGCGCATAAGGCGTCATCCATTTGCAATAAAATCATAACCAATTGCGCAATGCAAAAGGTTGAAGTGACGTCGCAGAAACGTCACTGCGATACGTGATATAGGGGTCCCTTGTGGCCAGTACATAGTGCTTTAGAGGCATCATTAGTTGTCGTAAGAGTCTCATTGTGAGCAGTTGTGCCTTTTATAACTTTTAAACAAGAATTTACTGATATCATTAATTAGCATATTTCCCTTTACATGGGTGCAAACAAATTAATGCCATTATAAGATCGAACTGTAAACATATGCAACTGTAGTGAGACAATTACAAACACACTTACCCGGGACTCTAACACAAAAAAACTTGTACGATAAGCTAGCATGCAACGAAATGTACAACGGTGATAGGATTCGGAGCATCAACTTCGGTTGTAATAAGTTTAATGTTTTGAATGATAGGGTTTACTGAATTGAAATATTTACAGGGCCGTCATTTTGAAAATAAGCGTGAGCCACATAAAACATGTAAGTTTACTTAGACTATCGCTGCGCTATTGTGTGAAGAATTTGGTGGAAATATGTTGGTTGGTACTTGAGATATGGCACAAAAATTTTACTATCTTATTTAGTGCTATCGTACAACATTGCAAAAAAAAAAAAAGACTGTGTATACGATGCTTCTAATATATACTGTCAACATACACAGTTTGGTTTAATTAGCTTAATTTGTTTAATTTACATGGCAAACTTATTTAAACTATTTATGAAGTCACCATTTTGAATATATCTATCCACTCCACTTAAATCAAGTAAGTTTACATGGCCTTTCGTAGTATTTATGGCCTGTACAAATTGGTGGAAATTAGTTAGACTTTTCCAGGAATATGGCAAAATATGATATTTTTTCAACTGGCACTATTTACAAATATATTGAAATAAAGGACCTATCTGTGAATAATTGATGTTTCCAATGAATATTGTTAGTTTAAAAATTTGGTTGAATTGTTTTATAGGTACAACATACTAAACTAAATAATTTATATTAACACCATTCAAGAAAGGACTGCCACGCATTAAACATGTAAGTTATAATGTTAGTATAATGTAGCACTAGTTGTGTGTAATATTTGGTGGGATTCGGTTTATTAGTCCTCGAGATGTGGCATAAAACCTTCAAATTTTTCATGTAGTGATCTTCATAAATGGAAGACAAGAAGTTATATAATTGCACATTCAATGATTGCATACTGCGAGAATACAAAGTTAAAACAAAATCGATTACATAGTTTCATAGATATAGCACACACAAACTAAAATAATTTTATAGCAGCCATTCTGCAAACAAGTGTCTGTCCCACTTAAAAAATACCTATATTAATATGGCCTNCACAAACTAAAATAATTTTATAGCAGCCATTCTGCAAACAAGTGTCTGTCCCACTTAAAAAATACCTATATTAATATGGCCTACAACAGTAAAACTCATCCTTTAAATTCGGAAAGAATGAGTTGATTGTTTCCCGAGATATGATATAAAACCTTTATATTTATTGTGGGATTATCATACAAAATGGCAGGAAAATAAACAGTACATAGAGAAATTTGATGGTTGTAATTGACACTGCCAGCATACAAAGTTAAGATGGAATTGGTTTCGTTAATAAAATATATTGAGCTAAAATATTTATATACCTCCCATACTCATATTGCCGCCATTTTGAAAGTAAGTACCTGTCATAGTCTAAATATATAAAAGTCAGGTGTCCTTACTATGTTCCATACGTGTACCGAGTTTAGTGAATTTCTGTTGATGCGGTCAGAAATATTAAAGGGGGACACACACACACACACACATACATGCAGACAGGAAAGTTACTTCATGAACTTTTTTTTCCTTCGAAAAGTAAGCTAAAGATTATCAAATACATGAATCTAATTTTTTTTAATGGCAAAAATGAAAGTCGACATTTTGTTGCCCATTCATAAATTTGGTTATGGAAACAAAAATATGATCGCTTAAGTCAGCAAAAATCTGTGTAAATAGCCCTCTGAATGCGATATTTGTTCTTTTGGTAAACAGTATTTTAATCTATAGTGACAATGCTGTATCTTGTCTGAACAGATTGCTGTATTAAAATGTTATAGTCACCGCTTAACATTCTGAGGGAACAGAACATACGCGAAACTTGTTTATGCCATTTTCAGTTGACGTCGCAATACTTACTTATTGCCGGATGTGACCTTAAGGCATTTAATATTGTTTACAAGGGATTACCCTGAAAAGTGCCACACAACATAAGCCTGTGCGTTAAAAGACTGATCAGTATACCACGTCGTCATGAGAGAGTGAAGATGTGGACACCATTCCTTGCCCTGCCAAATCTCCACGCCACACACATCCATACATGTGTATAAATTTTACCTACAGTTAATACCAAACCTGTAAACATTCTAAAATAATTTCAAATATTTTTGAACTACGAATAAAACCATGCCTCATGAATATCTTAATTAAATGGTGTAGTAAAATAATAATATATTTAGTTCTTCGTAAAGTGCTTAAGTCGGTCGCCTACCACGCGCACGCCCTGTGCACTGAGTTGCCTCATGTTTGAAATAAAGTTTTTTTTAAAATAAACTATTAAACACGTTTCCAGTATATTTACCTACAAAAATAAAACACCTCAGATGAGAAATAAATAGTACATTCAACATATCACGCATCGTACAAATATTATTTTGAAGCCCACCAATTTCGTTGAAAATGACATTTTCNCATTCAACATATCACGCATCGTACAAATATTATTTTGAAGCCCACCAATTTCGTTGAAAATGACATTTTCAGATTGCTGTATCTTAAAACGTATTACCAGGAAATGATAGGAGTCTGTATTGAACTTTGCTACGGATATTAAATAAATAAAATTTAAAAGTCACTGCTTGGAGTCCCATGAGCCCGCTTATCACAACGAAAACACTATACGCCAATNGATTATCATACAAAATGGCAGGAAAATAAACAGTACATAGAGAAATTTGATGGTTGTAATTGACACTGCCAGCATATAAAGTTAAGATGGAATTGGTTTCGTTAATAAAATATATTGAGCTAAAATATTTATATACCTCCCAGTTTGAAAATACGTGCATGAATTACTTAAAACATACCAGTTTACATCAACTGCTGCGGTACTATTTATGTGCCAATTTTTTTAGAAATCTGTCAATTGTTTCCCAAGATATTTCATAAAAATATAATTTTTTTCATGTGGCATACCTTACAAAATGCTAATTATAGATGCATTCGGTAGTTGTAATATATATTGCCAGCATACAAATTAACTTGGAATTGATGACATGGTTTCGGCGATAAAGCATACTAAACTAAAGCTGCTACGAAGCCGCCATTTTTAAAATATGTGTTAGAACTTATAATCAACCTTTTCACACCATTTATCGTAGAACTATTTGTTTGCCAAATTTGATAGAAATCTGTCAATTGTTTCCCGAGATATTATTTAAAAACTTTATTTATTCGTTTGGCGACATCTTACAAAATGGCAGACAAAATATAGTCCGTGTAGATACAGTTGATAGTTAATATATATTGCTAGTGTACAAATATTACTTGGAAATTATAACTTGGTTTTGACGGTATAGCATTCTATGCTAAAATAGCTATATGTGTGCAATTTTGAAAATAAGTGTCTTACATACTTAAAACGCACCATTTTGCATCATCTGTCGTAGTACTACTTGTTTGCCAAATTTGATAGGAATAGGTAAATTATTTTCCGAAATATTACAAAAAATATTTTTATTCGCATGGTGCTATCTTGCAAAATGGCAGGCAAATATGGATCATGTAGATACAGTTGGTAGTTGTAATATCTACCAGCATACATAGTTAAGGTAGAACTGATTACTTGGTTTGGACGTTATATCATTCTATGCTAAAATCGCTATATGGCAGTCATTTTAAAAATAAGTGTCCTTCATACTTAAAACATACCATTTAACATTTTCTGCAGCAGTGCTTCTTGTTTGCCAAATTTGGTAGTAATCGGTTAATTGTTTACCGAGATGTGACATAAATATTTATTTATTCGTGTTGTGCTATCTCACAAATTGAGTGAAAAAAGTGTTTATGTTTTGGTATATATAATGATTGTAATAAATTCTTTCAGCATACAAAATTGGGTCAATACTGGTTAAAGTGTATGGTAGATTTACAAAATAAACCTAAAATATTTGTATCGCCGCCATTTGTAAAATAAGTACCTAATCAACTTCAATATCTAACGTTTACCTTGCCTATCATAGTATTACTTACGTGCCAAATTGGGTGAGAATTGGTTTCATAGTTTTCAAAATATATTGCAAAATCTTAATTTGTTTCTTTTTCGACTATTTTCAAAAATGGTGAACCAACACAAACATTTATCTCAAAATTTAATGCTTACCCGATACTGCCATCACACAAAATTTGTTTTTAATTGGTTGAATGGTTCCCGAG
Source organism: Clitarchus hookeri (assembly GCA_002778355.1). NCBI lineage: Eukaryota > Metazoa > Arthropoda > Insecta > Phasmatodea > Phasmatidae > Clitarchus > Clitarchus hookeri. The sequence continues at coordinate 415,534 of NQII01001942.1, read as the reverse complement.
ATGCAACATATAAACCTAAATATTCATATTGCCGCCATTTTGAAAGTAAGTACCTGTCATAGTCTAAATATATAAAAGTCAGGTGTCCTTACTATGTTCCATACGTGTACCGAGTTTAGTGAATTTCTGTTCATGCGGTCAGAAATATTAAAGGGGGACACACACACACACACAGACATGCAGACAGGAAAGTTACTTCATAAACTTTTTTTTCCTTCGAAAAGTAAGCTAAAGATTATCAAATACATGAATCTAATTTTTTTTAATGGCAAAAATGAAAGTCGACATTTTGTTGCCCATTCATAAATTTGGTTATGGAAACAAAAATATGATCGCTTAAGTCAGCAAAAATCTGTGTAAATAGCCCTCTGAATGCGATATTTGTTCTTTTGGTAAACAGTATTTTAATCTATAGTGACAATGCTGTATCTTGTCTGAACAGATTGCTGTATTAAGATGTTATAGTCACCGCTTAACATTCTGAGGGAACAGAACATACGCGAAACTTGTTTATGGTTTTTTCAGTTGACGTCGCAATACTTACTTATTGCCGGATGTGACCTTAAAGCATTTAATATTGTTTACAAGGGATTACCCTGAAAGTGCCACACAACATAAGCCTGTGCGTTAAGAGACTGATCAGTATACCACGTCGTCATGAGAGAGTGAATATGTGGACACCATTCCTTGCCCTGCCAAATCTCCACGCCACACACATCCATACATGTGTATAAATTTTACCTACAGTTAATACCAAACCTGTAAACATTCTAAAATAATTTCAAATATTTTTGAACTACGAATAAAACCATGCCTCATGAATATCTTAATTAAATGGTGTAGTAAAATAATAATATATTTAGTTCTTCGTAAAGTGCTTAAGTCGGTCGCCTACCACGCGCACGCCCTGTGCACTGAGTTGCCTCATGTTTGAAATAAAGTTTTTTTTAAAATAAACTATTAAACACGTTTCCAGTATATTTACCTACAAAAATAAAACACCTCAGATGAGAAATAAATAGTACTTTCAACATATCACGCATCGTACAAATATTATTTTGAAGCCCACCAATTTCGTTGAAAATGACATTTTCAGATTGCTGTATCTTAAAACGTATTACCAGGAAATGATAGGAGTCTGTATTGAACTTTGCTACGGATATTCAATAAATAAAATTTAAAAGTCACTGCTTGGAGTCCCATGAGCCCGCTTATCACAACGAAAACACTATACGCCAATTCAGGGCCTTGCGTGTAGCGGCGATGAGGCACTTTATTCGCGCTGCAGTGTCGCTCTTATTGCTCCTTTATTTCTGAATGTAAATCACGAAAATGATTCCGGTAGACGACCATATTAAGCTCAAAATTTAATCAAATGTATTCCCAAGATATTAATTATTGTTTTGCCATTTGACAAAAATGGAACATTCGTTACAGTTAAAAATAAATGCTAAAGTTATTCTGTAGCCGCCGTCCAGAACGGTTCAGAATTTTTGGACCTGGGCGTTGTGGGTGCAGCGCCGTTATGTGTCTATTTAACGTCTGGAATATTCGCTGGTATTCTTGCCTTTTGATTTTCTTAAGTTTTGAATTTTTATGGATTTCGCTGTAATAATTTTTTACGATGTTCTATTCGCTTTTGGAGAATAAATGTATTTCTGCCTGTACAAACTTCGTTTCTAAGGCCATGTGCATGTTTTGCACGTTTCAAGAGAAATTAATGAGTTATCTATTCTGCTACGCCCATAAATAAGTAATTGTCGTCCCCCGAGAAATTTGCGAGGGTCTCTTTTTTTACAGTTGCAATTTTATTCTCTTTTACTTTTTGGTTGTATAGTAAACAGGGTATTTACTACAACTTCACATTTTCGTGGTTAACTCCCTGAAATTAAATAACGTTGTATTATATGTTTTATGTGNTATTCTTGCCTTTTGATTTTCTTAAGTTTTGAATTTTTATGGATTTCGCTGTAATAATTTTTTACGATGTTCTATTTGCTTTTGGAGAATAAATGTATTTCTGCCTGTACAAACTTCGTTTCTAAGGCTATGTGCATGTTTTGCACGTTTCAAGAGAAATTAATGAGTTATCTATTCTGCTACGCCCATAAATAAGTAATTGTCGTCCCCCGAGAAATTTGCGAGGGTCTCTTTTTTTACAGTTGCAATTTTATTCTCTTTTACTTTTTGGTTGTATAGTAAACAAACAGGTATTTACTACAACTTCACATTTTCGTGGTTAACTCCCTGAAATTAAATAACGTTGTATTATATGTTTTATGTGCNGGTATTTACTACAACTTCACATTTTCGTGGTTAACTCCCTGAAATTAAATAACGTTGTATTATATGTTTTATGTGCTTTCAGTGAAAGTAATGTAATTAACCTTTACAACATAAACTGTTTGTCTAGTCTAGACGTTATAAATGGGGATGAACGAGATACAAATGGTAGAAATATTATTGTTTAATTGGAGAGACGCGCTTTTTCGGTGCATGATGTTGAGGTTTCGAAGTCAGTAGCTTACACTGATGGGCAAAAAATTACTGGAATAGACGAGCCCCTGAGAGCTACATAGTAGCGACTTTTTGTACGTTGAATTTTGCATCCACTAACTAACTATGGAAGGTAATAAGCTTAAAGTAACACACGAAAATGCTTTAAGTAAACTGAAATATAATGGAAGATCACTGGCAACACATTTTTTGTAACTTACGTCACGATAATTGCAGGTTGTCATGATTTAAATGACTTTCACCAGACAGGTGCTTTGCTCCTGTGTTGGGTCACAGTATTTTGGAGACAGAAGTGAAGTTATAACTTTCTCTTCCGAAATTTCAAGAGTGTACCTCAGCAGCAAGAATTATGTAAAACATTTAAATGTACGATTGCCATGTGGCTCTCGGGAGCGTCTGTACGAACGTGACAGGCGTTGGCTGCCAAGGCTCTTTTTCAAGCAATAGCGTGCAACACTACGGCGAATGACATCGGAATTCAAGCAGTGCTCGGACCTTGACGAACACCAGTGTGATGACTGTGCACAATTTCCTGCATGATATGGGGTTCAGCAGCCAACACCCATCCCGAATACCATTCTTAACCGCATGACACATATGGTATCGTGTACTTCACCATTCGACACTTAAAAACTGGAAACGCATAGCCGGATTTGATGAGCAGATTTTGCAAAAGGTTCGGACAGAATTAAAAGTCGGCATGTGTGTATAAAACCCACGAATCCATGGATCCCGAACTGTACCGGTTGGCAGTTCATTCTTATGGTATGATGTGTGTTCTTATGACTCACATAATTGCCCCTAGCTATGTCTACAAATATACTATACCGGAGAAATTATGTGTACATAATTTTTCATTTGTTCTGCATTTTCAAGCGCTGTATTCATTCTGAAAGGATTTAGCCTCCTTTGAGAGGACAGTACACTATCACTCACCAATAGAACTGCAAATAGTTGGAGGAATGCTCGAATATGCTTAACGTCATGCAGTGGTCCCTATGATCCCAGGTCCAAAGCACCGGGTATTAAAAAATATTTTTTCAAATGTAGCACCTATTCGGAAAACATCAGATGTGGATGGGGATTAAAATGTGTTTATTGCAGTGGTTATCCTTTGAACTGACTAACAACGAAGTATTACAGTTCTTGAATGCGTATTTCCAGGTAGACGAAACGTGCCCGTCCGCTTTGTGTTCGCGGGTATGCGAGTGCTGAACGTGCTCATGAGCTCGCTGCAGGGCGGCTGCATGAGTATCGCCATCACCAAAATGGTGAAGAGTACCGCATCCAGCATCTCCAACAGTACCAGCAACACTTTGGCCTCGTCTGACGTCTGCACCGTCCCTGTGGACACCAGCAGCACCACCGTATCTGCGGATACGGTATGTCTTTTGTTATGTTTTCCTTCTCATGTTTAGGTATTCATGAACTAGCTCCTTGGTTTCCTGTGTCCAATGTTGGAGACACGAGTCAGTCCATAAATGGGACTAANTAGGTATTCATGAACTAGCTCCTTGGTTTCCTGTGTCCAATGTTGGAGACACGAGTCAGTCCATAAATGGGACTAAGCATCTAGTTGAAATTTCGTTACTTCTCAGTTCCACCTCAGATAAATTCAAATTGTTTTGCGATAATTCACTGTCATCGTTGGTTGCTCTGATGATTCTTAAAGTAAGATATACTATGATCCAACTGAATCATGAAGTTATGTTAAATAAAACAAGTATGACGTCTTTGTTTCGCAAAAGAGTTTTCGCGAAATCAATATTTATGCTGGTCAGAAAAATTCCAACTCACGAATTAAATTTATTTGGTACATCAAACTTGAAATCGTATGAGAAGCGCTGAGAATTAGTGTGTAATCACTTCTTATATGAGAAAAAAGTGTGTAAAATAGCTTTACTGGTAAAAATGTAATAATGTTTACTCTTGTATCTTTACATTTCTTATTAAATACAATATGTTTATTTACCTATTGGAGTGTAGTTTGTCCTAGTGGACACTAGCAGGCATCTAACTACTTCGAATGTAGGAAATATAGTCATTGATTATCTGTACTTAACAAGCTCCGTGCGAAAATGATGTAAACGAAAATAACGAAAGATAAGAATTCCTTTAAAATTAGCTGGTGGACAAATAATCCGTTAAACATTGTATGATTTAGGCACGTTTAATGGTATAACTGGATTATATAGTTTCATAACATTTACAAATATATGTCAACACGGGAGTTTTCTGAAGGAAGATGTGACTAGGAAAAGACAAAAAGAAGCAATTAAAATTTTGTCCGTCAAACTTTGATCAAACATCTATTACTAATAATGGATGAAAATTTTTTTATGAATATACATACAAACCTCTTTAATTGCTTTTAAAAGTATCGTTTTTTACGTATAACCCCGAAATGTCTCTAATGTGAAATACAATTTATGGACGGATATTTTAATTCTTTAGTTTGTGCAATGTCAATTTAAGATGTTGGGAGAATGCTATCATATTTTAAACGTTTCACAAACTTCTTATCATATAAAAATTTCAGAAGATTGCAGTGCTTCAATAAGAATGCTTTCTTGCACTTCTTAATTTACCAATGTTAATATATTGTAATAAGTACGAACAGTACTAAGTGTGAATGTCAATACAACTTTGTTCCGTTCATAAGAAATTGTTTGTACAGTTATTGACAATGCGATACTATTTTTCAATATAACTCCCAAAGTGTTTTCTGACTCAAGTCCATACATTTTTTCTCCTTTTTGTGTTTTGTGGGTGTCTTCTCCCATATATGGTGGTCCCTTTTATTTATAAATTGAAATGGTTTTAAAAAAGTGGGTAGATTTACTAGGTCAAAGAAGACGGCTAGAAGCCTCCTTGGATCTCGCTGACCTTTAATTTGATATCGATATTAAAGGATGTCCTTGACTTTAAGTAAACTTATTGGGGCCTATAAACAGAAATTTCCCGAACATTCTTAAAGTCTGGAAAATTATAAGATGTGCGAAATAACTATTTCATTTTTCTCCTGCTTCCTCCTTACACTACGATGGCAACCAATTTGTAAAATGTATTATTAACTTTGTAGTGTCATAATGTTTTAAAATTGAAAATTATGTTCTTAAATTCGTGAATGGTAAATTTAGGTTTAAATATAGTCTACGACTAATAATGTATCCTCATTATTATTCAACGAATAATAATGGTGGGCCATATGTTCACAGAACCATAACAAATAGGCACAAATAGCCACTAGTTAGAAACTGCTTAAACTCTCATTCTGCTATTAATCCTCTTATTCCGACTTCCACGCTGTCATCTACTCTCACAGCATACGGGCATAATAGGAAATATCAAGGCTGCCACTTCCATTGGCTACCAGATGGTAAGCAGATAATCAAAAAGTTTATATTTTCAAATACTTCCAAATGTTGTGCAGTGATATCTACATAAGAATTATATTTATGCAAATTTTCATTTCCGAAGACTAAATTCCATTTTATATTTCAGTCTCCAGTATTTATTTTTCGAAAGTTAAAATGGCTTAAGTAATAGAACGCTTGATAAGTTTTTTTAGTTATGAAAGTTCTAGCTGAAGATATTATAAGTAAAATGATTTTTATCACGCCTTTATCTAATTACTAGCTGTGCCCGCGGCTCCGCTCGCATGGACTACGGAAANATACGGGCATAATAGGAAATATCAAGGCTGCCACTTCCATTGGCTACCAGATGGTAAGCAGATAATCAAAAAGTTTCTATTTTCAAATACTTCCAAATGTTGTGCAGTGTTATCTACATAAGAATTATATTTATGCAAATTTTCATTTCCGCAGACTAAATTCCATTTTATATTTCAGTCTCCAGTATTTATTTTTCGAAAGTTAAAATGGCTCAAGTAATAGAACGCTTGATAAGTTTTTTTAGTTATGAAAGTTCTAGCTGAAGATATTATAAGTAAAATGATTTTCATCACGCCTTTATCTAATTACTAGCTGTGCCCGCGGCTCCGCTCGCATGGACTACGGAAATATTTGTTTAGGTTTATTTTAT